>APFE030532421.1:0-161411 GCA_000404065.3 Pinus taeda
AACCAACTTATTAGAACTATCATTGGTAAAATAATGCATAATCATCAATTTATTAGAAATAAAGGAGAATAAATAATATTAATCCATGAGAGCATAAATCATTTATAAAATGGATTTAAATGATAAATTATAATAAATGACATAATGAAGAATGGTGGAAATGGGTGGAATAAACGTTCACAAGTGACAATAATCATGGCATATTAATGACCCCACACACCTCCACACTCAATATGTTGCATGTCCTCATGCAACAAAAACTGAATATATTGCATGTCCTCATGCAACCCAAAGACAAAAACCATGTGTTAACCAAGCAATAAAAAGATATGTTCATATCAGCTCATGAAATGGATATAACATATGAATTCTTCCTCAATTAATGAATATTCAATTTTAGGAATCTTGATGAAGGCATAATAATTTTTACATTGACATTCAACTATATGTATGAAGTTGCAGCAAAATATGACATAGATAACAACAAACTTCATTAAGCATTTTCTCAAAACTACAAACCAGATTTTGTTGAAATGTTGCAAGTGAATTTACAATACATGAATGTCTCTATGATCCAAAAATCAGATCGTTTTGATGCATGGATCATGAGATATAAACAAAATGGTTGTAGGTGAGAGTGCATGATTTCCGAAATTTTATGAACCAATATTTCTTGAATTTATCTAGGTATGTGTATTTTAATAGTATGTCTGTGTTTCCTAGAGATCACAAGAATTGAGTTCATAGTTTTTGAAAATATTAGAGAAATCAATTTCTATACTGAAATTGTATGCCTTAAAGGAGAAAGAAAATAGAAAACATCCATCATGCATAACAATTCCTCCCCCTCTCTGAAAAATTAGCATGTCCTCATGCGATGTTAGAAAACAAAGAGAGGTGGTTGCTACCAGCTGTTGAATTGTACGCTTGGTGTAAAACAACATGGAATAAGGGAGGTGTTAAGAGTGAATAAGAATAGCAATGGATGATAAGGAATATGAATGACGTGGTCATAAGAAAGAAATGAACAAAAGGAACACTCCCCCACACTCGAAAATGATATGCTGCTGAAAAAGGGGAAGTGATAAAGATGTGGAATGAAAGATGACAAATAATGCTCAAAATAGATTTTCATTAAATTCTCCTAAATTCATAATAAATTAGAAAACTATGCGATTTTACCTCAAGTTTTACCTCCAAAAGAAAAATGTGGAATGACATATATGTATTGACAGTTGTTGAAGCTGATGTAGGCAGAGTTGGTGCTGAAAGTGATGCAAAAGGTGGAATCCATGGAAGCACATCATGTCTGAAGAATTGTTCACGTTCGCGAGCCTTTACTGTGAAGTGCAATAGTGTGGTCATGCTACGAATAGAATTCTGCCCATACTTGTTGTTCTCCTGTAAACAAAGCACTATTTTGCATACAATGTTCTTGGATCCATAGTGTTAGCTTTGAATAGCAACATATAAAATGCATGCAAAAATTTCAATCAGAAAAACTTATCAAATCAACAAGTTATGGCAGAGTGTAGTAATCATATCACATGCAATCCCATGATGCATACATTCCCCCCTCCAATTGGAAAAGGGATCCCATGACCATAAAGCAATTGAAAGGTGTTGTGCTGACGGTAAGGCAAGGGAATGAACAATACAACAATAAATGAAGCAGAGTACACATATCAATGATAGGACAACGAGAGTTATGGTTATAATGAGAGCAGAGTGTATAAAGATAGTTATGAATAAAAGATAGGACGCTTTGGATTGATGATAGTTTATACAAAACGAAAAAGGACAAAAATATGCTAAAAAGATGCTTTGCTGACGGTATTCTTAGCTGAAAATGATGTGATTGATCATAAAACACTTTCTCATGCATAAAGGTTCAAACAGGGAAAAAGTTAAGGAAATAACTTCTCTGATAAAAAGAAAATAAGAAAAGGGTATTATAATAATATTTGACGAAAATATATACTTCAATACCATAAGCAGAGCCTCTGCTGCCAGTAGGCGTCCATAGCCTCGGCAGGGTTGCTTTTTAACCCATATAAGCCAGGATCCTCAATTTATAAATGGAGAGTTTGTGCTGTTCTACAGAAGAGATCAGTGTGCTGGCGTGGTAACCAGATAACCACACTGCCATTCACTAAGAGGTAGCAAAAGTGATCAGGCCGGCTCGTGATGAGACCTCTTGTTCCAAGGATATTTTGACTATCCAATGGATCATAACCCTGGTGTGGTGGCCATAATGGGAATGTCACTTTGTTACAGCCTTATGAACATGGTAGGCTGGCTCGTAATGAGACCCCCTATCCTCCATCTGCGAACAAAATTTTGTTGTTATTACACATTTTTATGAGAAAAAGAGGGAGGCTTAGTACTCCTTAAGAGTAGGGATGGCGGAAGAAGTTGATCATGTCAATATAAAAAAATATACCCATAATCTCATTTATTACAGACAGAGAAGATTATAACCAGGAAGGGGGGAACCAACATGGTACTAAGATGATCAATCAGTATCATGTACAGCAGAAAACAATGCAGTAAAGTAATATATAAATAATTGTGTCCCTTTTTGAAAAGATTCTAACATCAAGGAGCTGTCATGTTAAATATCATAACGTAAATGATAATAACTCGCTTCAAAAGAATCCATAATTCTTGTCCTCATAAAAGTAGTGTACTTCATGCCATGAAAGAGAATCAGGAGAATGTGGTTGAGCTGAACTATGAATAATCCCACAAGAGAAAGGAAGGGTTGCTCTCAAAAATACTCTCAAAGTGTTGCTTTTTTGAAGGAGCAGCAAAAACACTCAAAAAGAAAGTGGTGTTCTGTGTAGGGAACATCAAAGAAAATGCATACCAAAAAAACAAAAATACAAACAAAAAAATATGAAAATGCAAATGTCGTTCCTTTTGAAAGAGAAGAATCCATGCAAGCAAATAGTTGGGATGCTGTTTTCCTAAGATCATGAGTGCTTGTCAAAAAAATGGCCAAACTCTTGTTCTTTTTGAAAAAGGAACAGCAAAAACACGAACTGTTGTTCCTTTCGAAAAAGGAACAGTAAAAACATGCACTGCTGTTCCTTTTGAAAAAAGAACAGCAAAAACTCAAACTGCTGTTCATTTTGAAAAAGGAACAGCAAAAACACGAACTGCTGTTCCTTTTGAAAAAGGAACAGCAAAAACACGCACTGCTATTCCTTTTGAAAAAGGAACAACAAAAACTCAAACTGTTGTTCCTTTTGAAAAAAGAACAGCAAAAACACAAACTGCTGTACTTTTTGAAAAAGGAACAACAAAAACTCGAACTGCTGTTCCTTTTGAAAAAGGAACAGCAAAAACACGCACTGTTGTTCCTTTTGAAAAAGGAACAGCAAAAACTCAAACTGATGTTCCTTTTGAAAAAGGAACAGCAAAAACACGAACTGTTGTTCATTTTGAAAAAGGAACAGCAAAAACACACGAAATGTTGTTCCTTTTGAAAAATGAACAGCAAAAACACACCCAACGTGAAAGTGCAAAAGTGTTGTTCCATTTCGAAAAGGAACAACAGTGGTTCCATTTCGAAAAGTAACAGCAAAATGAACTGTGAAAAAGGAACAACAAAATGAATTGCTGACCAAAAAGGTGATGTTCCTTTGGAAAAGGAACAGTAAAACGAAATTGTTGTCCCTTTGAAAAGGGAACAACAAAAATGACATAAGTGCACACAAACGTTGTCTCTTCAGAAAAGGAACATCAAAATGCATGAAATGCAAGCATGCAAAGAATGAATTAGCTGTTCACTAAATTGAAGCTGAGGATGGGTCACAGTGTGAATGAAGCAACACCTAAAACACAAAATATAGAAGAAATTAGAAAAGAAACAACAAAAAGCAGTATGTAGATAAATAAATTGAGTTACAACAGCTATGATGTTATGTCAAAAAATGATCTATTTGAAAAGTGACATGAATCTTGAAATTGAAATCAATTCTTCATTTATTCTATTATGAATCTGTTGGGTAATGATTTGGATAATATTCCTTTGTTTTTTAAAAATTTCTTTGAAAAATCACTCGTCCATAAGTTGACCTTCTTTATTTTTCCAGGACCTGCAAAAAACGAGTTTCTACCTGCAATAAAGCATTAAATCATGGAAAAAGAGAGGTGCACGGCTCCCCTAATCCAAGAATTATGCAAAAAACTAACAAGTAGTTACTCTATATAACAAATCCACAGAGAAAATAACAAACTAAAATTTATTTGTTACCTGCGGGGAGCAGTGGCCAATCATACTAACCTGCAGTGTTTTAATCACAACTTCTTTGTTTTTCGTCGAAATTGAGTGATTCCAAAGCCAAATGAGAGCTAATTAGAAGTTTTATCCCCATTAGAAGCAGGTTTTAAAGATTCAATGATATGATATGTCAATTTTAGCTAGAAGAACCTGCATAATAGAGTCATTATCGATTACCCGACTTAGACCAACAGTTGATATTTCAAGCGCAACGTTTTCGTTTGATGTCGGATTCGAATGATTCAAATTGGAAATGAAAATAGATTCATTTATTGATCTCCAATAGAAACAGGGTTTGAAGAAAAGAAGAATTGATAAGTCAAATATTGTAAGGAACAGCCGGAAAGACAGAGTTTTAAGAGTGCTGATTTACGATAGACAGTCAGTATTTTGATCATAACTTCCCCATAAAATATCGAAAATGAGTGATTCCAATGGAATTGTAAACTAGATTCATAGAGGAATCTACCATAGAAACAGATTTTAAAAATTAATTCATTTAGGCCTCCAAAACTGGCTGTCCCAACTATATTCCTGAGCTGCCCGCTAGACATCCGTGTTTTGGCTCTAACTTTTTCGTTTCAAATCCAAATTGAGTGATTCAAATTGGGTTAGAAGGTATACATCAAGGGATAATTGGGGTAGAAACAGGTTTTAGAAATATTCACTTTTGGTCCCTCAAAACATGACTGTCACAACTGTTTTTCCAAAAAGTTCATCAAGCCCACAAGCCAAAAAAATGAAATTCAAGCATTTTTTCAAATTGGTGATAAAAATGAAAATGAGTGTTTTTAGAACTTATTATTTCCATTGTAAATCATCTACATACAAAAATTAAAAAAAATTATCACCGATGTTGATTTCGATAGCTTGTTGGAACAAAAACAACTAGTTTTACAAAAGAACAAAATGCACTTATTTATGTCCTTATTTTATTTTATTTTATTTTTTCACTAACCTACTTTGATTGAAGGATGAATATGACTACGTATATGAGTACTTCCAGTGAAGCCATTTTCGAAATACGGCTTCACGTATGCACATACCCAAATTTGAAAAATGCATGTTAATGGATATTAGGGTATGAGAAGCCAACTTCCCTTCAAAAAATGGTATCAAAAATTGTTGAAGCATAGAGTGATGTTGCAAACAAATGATGGAGTGAAACCAATCTTCAATGTATCCATTACTTTCTTGATTTCGCATATCCATCAGATCATGAAGTTCTTGAGCTTTTAAAATAGCTTGTTGATGCATATTAAAAGAAACCTCATTTTCTTCCATAGCTTCTACAATTTTTGCATTTGAAACATTCTGAATCTCATTGTAGGTTTTCTCTAATAACACATGTGAGATAGAATGGGTGGGAAGGGTGGGTAAATTTTCCAGTTCAACATTGTAAGCATGTTGTACTAGTTTATTATGGTGAGGGTATGGAATTAGTTGAGCAGGAAAATGTGTATGGAATGGAGCATTTTGATGAAGTGGTTGATTGAGTTGTGTGAATGGTTTTGATGGGCAAGCAAGGTGTTGTGAAAGAGCTGGTGGAGAATATGTAGAATGTGCTTGTGCTACAAGATGAGGGAGAGTGGTCATGCCATCATAAGATGAACCATGCCCAACTTGTAAACAAGATAGGTGGTTATATTGAAATGGACATGGCTGCCCTAACACATTAGCATTCCATAATGTATTATGCAAGTATGACAATGGAGAAAAAGTGTTCTGAACCATACCTATAGGCCTTGTTGCAGCTTTCCCATCTCTTTGATATGCCACTTCCGTCCTAGATAAGGAAGAGTGAGTATCTATGAGATGCTCCTTTCGGTCATAAGGGCAAAACACTTCATCAAATTCTTGATTTTTCTGAACCTGCAAAATGTCCAATTTTTCATTTAGAGAGCTAATAAAATCAATTTTAAAATGTTCAAGTAAATCATTGATTTCAGCTCTCATGTCTCCTGTTCTTGTAGCAGATTTGGAAAACAAAGAAAAAACATCTCTAGGATTCTTACTAGCCTTGGAGATTCCTCTTGAATACCTTATGCACAACTCACAAACATCATCATATGATAACTAAAAAACATCACCTTTTCCTATCAGATTTAAAAGTTCTAAAAATTTATCTTTAATTCCTCTAAGAATGAGTGTTTTTAAGATCTCTTTTTCCAAATGCTTATGCTTTGATTTTTGAAGGTTATAATGAAATCGATCTACATAATCCTCCAAACTTTCATCTTCCCCTTATATCATACTGAAAATATCTTCATTGGATTTGCAATAGTCCTGGTACCTCTTCAAGAATATGTTCTTCATGTCCTCCCATGTTTGGATGCAATTCCCACCTAGGCTCATGAACCATCGGAGAGCTGCTCCTTTTAGAGTAAGAGGAAAAACTTTCAATCTTTGATCATTAGTACAATAATCATATCCCCTACAAAGTATTTCAAACTCAAATAAAAATGTATCTGGATCTTCATTTGCTAAACCATGAAAATTTGGTAAAGATAGGGGAATTATGTGCATTTGTGCCACTCCTCCTAGATCTTTGATAGGAAATTCAAAAGTAAAAATGTGATCCATTTCTTACCATAATAGAAGATGTTCTTCATGTGTTTCTTCAAGGCTCCTTCTTCAAATGTTCTTGTCAGTCGGTTAGTGAAATGGGTGGTGCTTACATCACCACTTGTGTGAGATCATGTGATTCATTTTTTTAAAAATTTCTATCTTTTTCCTAATCATTCACACAAAAATTCAAACATCTATTTCTACCCTAGGTTCTTTAACAGTCCTGCTGGAAAGTGGACGGGCTTTTACATGCTCCATACGCAGGTTCTTACCTTCCGTTTTTAAGATCCAACTCTTCCCTAGCAGGCACTCATCAGATTCACACTACTCTTTAGAAATGGCTACACTCTCCCCGGCAATGGCGCCAAAATGTGGAGCGATAAAAAGGTGTCTTTTAAACCCCTAATTACCTTCACATTAATTATCAACCGAGGGACGACTTTTTATTTCAAGAGTGTACTCAGTCTGAGGGGGCTATTTACTCAAGAGTAATGTTTTGCAGTATAGTGCTTAAAACCCAAAAGTAAATGAATGTTTGAAAAAGAAATCTAATTGAAACAACGAGAAACTGAAATGTTCTAAACTAAATCATCCATTCAAACAACCATCAATCGAGGATACAGTAGCAATAACTCATTTCTCTAGAAATTAATGGAAAGGAAATTAGAGCATGGACTAAAGATCTGGGAGCTAAGCAGCGACTTGCTGACTCACTACAGCTTTAGACCTTCTCTCACACCAAAGAAGCAATTGCAAGTAAATGGAATGGAAGAAAGTAAAATGAAGTAGCAAAAGGAAATAGAATAGCAGCAAATGAAACAACAATTCAAAGAACTAAATCTCGCGAGTTAGAACTGAACTCTCATTCTGTAATCAAATAACAATCGGCAAAAGCAATTCCAATGAACCTTACTTTACGAGAGGATATTTACAAATGAATTATGGAACAACATTTATCATATATACACAACACACTTACTATTGTAATCTGATGATTCAAGAGAATATGACTAAGTTCCAGACAGAATAATATTACTTCCGGATTCTCATAAATAAGAATTCAAATGAATCCAATACGACAGTATTCAATATGAAGGCTCTGCAACAGAAACAGTCGGTTTAAATAGTGAACATGTAATCAACTCCGAAAAGATTCATTACGTAACATAGAGTCACTTACTTAAACTTCTTGAATGAAACCATTAATGAATTAGTCGTAACAGAGCATGGAACAGCATATAACAAATACGTCAGATTACCAAACTATATAAACAATCCACACAGAAATCACAGTATAATGATACAGCAGCAATTGTAAAAATATGATACACAACAGCAGCAGCGTACTCCACCAGAGGCTGGGTCCTTAGCCGCCAGCGGACGCTGCTGGGTTACTTCAGAAGGAAAAGAGTGAACAGCAACACCCAAATTATGTATTAATCAACAAACTGTGGAATCATTACGCCAGCAAATGCTTAAGAATTACAGCATGCAACAATCCCTATCCTATCATGGATAATCCACCATCATTCTCCATCATTCGAATTCCCCCCTTTCTGAAGTCATTTTGCAGTCCTCTTCCAGCCCTCTCTGATCTTTGTTTTCATTTAAATAGAGAAAGATCAGAGAGCAGTTACAACATAGATAATTACAACATGATTTCTTTTACAAATTTGGGTTGATTCTAACCAGCTGATTAACAAGAAAATATATTTCCTTTCATCTCTCGAAAAAAGCAAGACGAATTTGGGTTTGCAGCTAGGATTTGGAGGACGGCCTCAACTGCAAATCTGAGAAAATCGTGCTCAAAGAACCCTGCGTTTCTCCCAGTACAAGCCGAGTTTGGACAAATCGTTCATTTTGAAGTTAATTGGGCCTGTGCTGGACAAAACCCATGTTCCGGATTTCTCAAATTCGTCTTCATTTGCTCAGAATCTCACCCGCAAAACTATCACTCCTTAAAACAACGAATTTCTGAGTTGGCAGATTTAAAAATCAAATCTTCAATCTGGAAGTTACCTTGGAGGCTAAAAATGGTGAATAATGTTATAACCAACTTATTAGAACTATCATTGGTAAAATAATGCATAATCATCAATTTATTAGAAATAAAGGGGAATAAATAATATAAGAGAATAAATCATCATAAAATGGATTTATATAATAAATTATAATAAATGACATGATGAAGAATGGTAGAAATGGGTGGAATAAACGTTCACAAGTGAAAATAATAATGGCATATTAACGACCCAACAGTTAGGATCAATGAATTGACTCAGGTATGGTCGCAGCCATCCAGTGAATGAGTCATGTATCAAAAATCACGCCTGGATTACAACAGACACAATCCAGGGTCTTGCGCTCCATTTCGACCCGAACATAAGTACAAGTTCAAGCATGTGAACATGTGAGCTGAAGTCGAACATGCATGAACATCATCTGATTACCAGCCAATGATGAAAGCTATTAATAGACGCGAGAGGTACTACCAATAATGACAATGGCCCTCAAGGTACTATAGGTACAGTCTACGACGTGTGAATGAATGAGTCAATGTTGAACACCCGTAGAGTTATCCGATCGGAGGCCAATGATGAGAACCTCGCGTCGAACACGAAGAACCTGCCATTGAGGCATGCAGGCTCCAAGGTACCAGAAGGGAGTCTCTAGGTCACTTTCCTGGATGATGAGCTGAAGTCGACAGGAAGTGATCTTCGTCAAAGGTGGGCCATAATGTTTTCCACATCATTGACACGAGACGGGAAGAGACAATGTTGTGAATTAAGATTTATGAACTATGAGATAGAGGTGGTTTCTTTCAGAGGTCAACTTCTCTTGAACATATCGGCGGCACGACTGTGGAATTGGCAGTATTTGACATCAATGGATCAGAGGTCATGATGACGAGGCAATGAGCAGATGAGAGGTCAAATAGGATTACCCAAACCCACAGAGGCAAGTGACAAATGAGAGGAGATATCCCACCCCCACACGAAAGCAGAGAAGTGCCATGTTCAAGAGCGACATACTGCCGACACGACAATAATTATGGTTCCCAAAATTTTCTTTTTTTCCCCCACCATTTCTGGCAAGTACCCCAATTATTTTTAACAAGCTTGATGGGGATAGCATATGCCTGTGGTATAAGTTCGACCTTCGGTCGAATCCAACCTAGTAATAGTTTAACGAGCCCTAGGGAGGAGAAGCTCGAATCTCATCATAATGACGAGTCCAATGTCGTCAGGGTTTAACGAGTCTGACACAGGTAAAACTCGGAGTCTTTTTCATGTTTAGAGAGTTTGAAAAAGACATAGAAAAGGAAACTCCAGGGATGTCCTTTTTCGTAAAGTTGTGTCTCTCGGGCCCGAAAAAGTATAAAATAATGCCCGAAACGAAAAGATGACTCTAGTCTCCTTCGAATGTTTAATGAGCACGAAGTGAGAAGACGCTCAATTACACCTTTTCTTTTAGGGAGTCCAAAAAGGATCAAAAGTGACTACTCTGGAGAACTAGGCAAGAGGTTTACCAAACATTCCATAAAACTGCTTATACACCTTGGCAATCAGATGAAAACCAAGGATTTCCCGTACTGCAGTCAATCTTCCTGAATGCTATGTTCAGTGCATTACGGCTTGTAAGGCGGCAGACTCGACTTCCTATGGATAAAAGATGCAAACCTAGTGGAGTCTCCCCATATATACACGACGGTACGTGGGAGCCCAAATCCGTGCTAGACCACAATTGAATCACACCAGGAGGAATCACCCAACCTTAATGCGAAAGTAAGAGTGACTAGGTTTAACGACGTCGGAGCACGTCTCTAGCCTAGACCTAAGTAAATTCGGTTTATTTTACGGTTGATCTTGAATTAAGTTTTGATTTTAGGTCCTACCGTATGATCTCTTAGAATTACTTAGATGCAAACTACATGCCAAAGAACATCGTTTCGTTCGATGAATTCTAACTATGAGAAGGTTAGGAATTTTTAATCAAACAAAACGAACTCAAGCAATCAAACAATCTAATGCAGCTAAAGGCAAGGAAATGAAACTTTTCTTTTGAAAACACAAATCAACGAAATGTTCTTTTCCCTTTTAACTATTGAATGCAAAAGATACTAGTTTGATTTTCTTTTCAATGGCACAAAGCATTTAAAATGATTTTGAGAGACAGCTACACCAAGCAAAAGAAATAAAATCACTCAATGAAAACAACAAAGTCCCCAAGAGACCAAAGAAGTTTTCCAAATCAAAGGAAAAACTAAGGTTTATGAGCCATGTGATCTAAGCTCAGATGAAGTCAAGCAAAATCCAAACAAGCTAGAAGTGAATCACTCGAAGCATAGAATACCAAACTTTCACAACCACTAGATGAGTGCAAAGGAGCAATCAGAAAGTTGACTGGATGAATAGAAAACCAAAAACACCTAAGGGGGGCTCGACACAAAAAGCCACTAGATGGCCTAGGGCTAGAAATGTGAAATCGATAGAAGAAGGCAAACACCCAAAGGGTAAAGGTAATCTATGCAATTGTAATCTATGCACAATTCACTTGAAAAGTGTGCAAATGTAATCTATGCACAAATGAGAATTCTAATTATGCATGTGTGATCTATGCAAGAGAATTCTAAAACACAAGATGATTCTAATGTAATCTAACAACCAGTCAAGTGCAAATCAAGAAAATTGGTTGATATTTCCAAAGATCAAAAAATAAAAACACTCAAAAGTGATTAACACTCATACACAATTTAGCCCCCCCCGGCGAATGAGGGGGAAATTTTTTCGCAAAAACAAAAGCAAAAACATGCAAGAGACTGAGACAAACCTTCAAGTAATGATCAAAGGAAACCAAATTAAGAATTTCTCAAAAGAGAGACTCAAAACCAGCCAAACAAGACTCCCACACTCTCAATCAGTTGAAAAGGATGTGGCAAGATACAAATCCAAGCTCAGAAGGCTAGCAAACAAGCGAATTGAAAAGGTTAACAGCCCTGGCGCGACTGTCAGGATGTAACTCGCGCTATAAAGGGATTGGTGCGGGTTTTCAGTTAGCAAAATGCGCCAACTGGCACGACTGTCAAAGGAAAAGCCGCGCTAATAAAGTTTTCCAACTCAAAAAAGAAAAACAGGCGGTCCAAAGCTTGGTTTACAGTATCTAGGTGGGCCAGGAAGCAAGAGGCAGCAAGAAATTCAATCTAGAAAGCTATCCAAGCAATGAAACAAGAGAAAACCAAAGAGGCAAGACAAACTCCAAATTGTTCAGTCCGTAAACCAAACCGGAGATCGACTGAAGTCGCTTTGATCTACTTCACTAATGCAAAGCAATAGTGTTTCGAAGGCTATCTGGCCGTGCTTCAGACTCTGTCTAAGTTAACAAATCAAACAACAAACTAAACTCCCCAGTGGAGTCGCCAAATTGTTGAACTGGTAAATCCCCTCTGCGGACAGAGGCGATCCCACTAGCCCAACACGGGTCTAGCAAAAATCACACAACGCTAACACGCAGGTTCCTAATTGCAAATTAGAGATCGATGATGATGGCCTACCTGGATTCCAATGTTAGTAGTTGTAGAAGAATCGACGCTCCCGTTCCTTTGCTCCGGCTGGTCACAATCCCCATGATCCTTGTGAACGGACACCTGCACATGCAAAGAACGATACAAATACAAGCATAAAATCCAATATATGCAATTATATATCAGTCAGAAAAGATATAACTCAATCACCATTATAAAGACACATGAGTGGAACCATAATGATAGTCATATATTAATGAGTAAAAATAGAGAAAGATTACAACCAAGGTTCTGACATTGAACCTCCTCTGACTGGGCAAGCAACTACATACGCCTTGCAAAGTGACCTCTCTCTCTCAGAATTCCGGCAGCATAACCTCCCTATGCTTTACAATTCTCACTATCACTCTAGCATTACTTCAGCACTCACAAAGACTCTACCGAAACTAGCTTGTTAAATGCATGAGGACATCCATTTATAAATGGAGAAGGGAGGAAGATACATTGTACTAGGACACCTAATGTGGATTGGCATTATCCCTGAAAAGCCACTCAGCATAGTTGTCATGGATAAAAAATGACTTTCGGCCTCTATCTTGAGGATTTTTCCTTTATAGAACTTCATGACAAGGGAGGAAAAAACATATGGATGTGTGCTGGCCAAAAATCATTACCAAATTAAGGTGGCGCGGGTGTTTCTCTAGGAAAGAGCGCCAATGGACGCGCCCCCTTTTGAGGAACTGAGTCATTGGCGCGGGTAAGACACTGTGTACCCGCGCTAATGGAAAAAGGGCACTTTTTAGGGATAATTTGCAAAAGGTGTCTTCAGGGAACATGAAGTACATACTCAGGGGAACACAATGCAAGTGTTTTTAGGTTATGTCACTGGTTACAGGTCCATAAATGTGTTCTCCAATGTACGAAAACAAGGGTAACAGGGACGATGACCAACGGTGACAAATTACTGTGTAACAGTTATGTTCATCCTTTCTACCACCCCATTTTTCTAAGGAGTTCTTGCGATGGAGAATTGGCTTTTTATTCCATGTTGTTCACAAAAATCAAAGAGTTCATATGATATGAATTCCCCTCCTCGATCAGACCTGAGGCATTTGATTTTTCAATCTGGTGCATTTTCAACCAAAACTTTGAAGGCTTGGAATTTTTCAAATGCTTCATCTTTATGCTTTAGAAGACCTATCCAATACAGTCTGGAAAAATCATCAATTAACAAAATAAAGTATTCTTCTTCATGAGGTGAATTTTTCCTTGTTGGTCCACATAAATCAGTATGGACAAGTTCAGGAGGCTTACTAGTTGACCCTTGTTTTTCCATGAAGTGAACTCTAGTTTGCTTACCCATTTGACATGGTTTGCATATTTTATTTTCTGGGATGCTGATCTCTGGAAGATCATAAAAAGCCTTGAGTCTGCATGCTTTTCTTATTTGATAAAAGCTTAGATGTCCCAATCTTCTATGCCATAGCCAGTTTTCATCATTTTTTCTTAGATAGGATTGTTGTTTTCCTTCTTTGAGTGTGTATAAGTTGTTTGGAGTTCTTGTACCTTTGATCACGGTCTCTCCTGTATCAAACTCATGAAAAAAACATCCATTTGATCGAAACATCACTTCATTTCCTTGATCACACATTTGCTGACACTCAACAGGTTAAGATTTAAACCATCTACATACATAACATTTCCAACTTTAACCTTTTCTTTCAAGAAAACAGAACCTTTACCTTTTATGACAGCTGAAGTGTCATTTCCAAATGAGACATTCTTTTCCTTTTCTAAGGCATTATATGAGTGAAGTTTCCCTTTGTCACCTGTCATATGTTTAGAGCATCCACTGTTGATGTACCACTGGTTTTCTTGTCCTTCTGTATACAAGGTTATACCACATCTTTCTAATCAATATTCCTTTCTTCTACATATCTTTGTTGAAAATAGCAACAAGAAATGCTAAAAATATAATTTCAAGATATACTCCAACTCAATTGGAAATAGCGAAAAAATAAATTCTAAAAATAGCATTGCTATAAATAGCATTTTGGGTTAGATTCCAATTTTAATTAGTCCTTGAATTAAAATTGAGAATTAAAATTTGAATTTAGTCTCACTAGATGTTTGAAAAATAATTAATTAATTCATCTTGAGTTAATTAGTTGGAGAAAATCAAACATGAAGTCTATGTGAGGACATGCAACAATTATCCCTTTGATTGAGGAAGTTATCCGTTAATTAACGAGATAAGGATGATTTGTACTTGGAGTTGTAATTAGTTAGCTTAGTTAACTGAGTTAAGTCTAGTTAGATTAGTTCCAACAGTTGGAGGAACTAATTGTGAGTTTAGTTAGTTAATGCATGCATGCATGCAACTACTGCACTTTAGATAACTGAATATTCTCTCATAAATAACTCATGCATGTTAGTTCTGTCAGAGACCCAGTTGAGATCAGATGATGGGACAATGTGCTATCAGTTGCAAGAATATTCCATTGAGGATATCTCTTGCATGCAGAAGGAATTCATTCCTTGAGGATTGCGCAATTATTTCTGATTTTGGTGAGTTGGGTGAGGTGAGAATTCACATAGGTGGCATGTGTGATTGATTTTTCATTATCTGTTATATGTGTTCTATTTGACCTTGCTCAAAATCAATTAAGCTTCTATAAGTTTTTTTGTAGAAGTAGATCAAATATTTTGCTTTAGTTTATTGCATTATCAAGTGTTCTACAGTGGGAAATTTCTACATGGTATCAGAGAAAAGGTGATCAAAGCGAAGAATAGTATACAAAGAAGGGAGAAGTTCAAAGTTTGAAGTTCTTAATGATAGAAATAGAATTCTTATCACATCTCAAATTCACCAATGGTGGTCAATGGTTTGAGACTTGAGTATGCCATTGATGGCAACCCAAATTATATAGCCTGAAAGGATTGCATGGAAGTGGTATTAGAGGAAAATGGTTTCAAGGATTTCAATGATCAAGAAGTCCCCAAGCCAACAACTACTAATGCCCAAGAATTGGTGGAATGGAAGAAATGTGTGGCTAGAGCAAGGAAGATCCTTCTGGAGGGAGTTTGAGACCACATTTTCTTGAGCCTCCATGGGAGGGAGACATCGTTTTCAATGTGGAAAACATTGAAATATCTATATCAGAATAGTAGCAATCAGAGGAAGTTGACGCTAAATGACAAGCTTTGGAAAGTCAAGTGTGAAAAGGGTGACATGATCTGTACATATCCGAACAAGCTCACCACTTGCAGGGATGAGCTTGGGAGTGTAGGGATCACAACAGCCGATGATGACATGGTGAATATTTCTCTCCTTATTCTTACTAAGCATTGGCATAGCTACCAAGACTCGGTAAATGGAAGAGAGAAACTGCCAAATTGGGAACAACTTTGGTCAGGTCCGATGCAGGAGGAGATAAGAAGAAGCACCACAGATGGATCTTCATCAAAGAAAGATGATGAAGAAAATCTAGCCTTAGCGAGTAAGGCTAGGAAAGGGAAAGGGAAGGCGTCCCATTCAAAATCAAGTTCTTCCCATGGTGGGAAGAAGTTTGAGAAATCACAAGTGCGATGCTTTCATTGTCATGAGGTGGGCCATTATGCTACACATTGTCCATAGAAGAAATCCAAGAAGGGATGCTGAAAGGGATTAGATGGTGGGGCATTGTCCTCACAATTCGAATTAGATTTCACCCTCATAAAATGCATGGTTTCATCGATGTTGGGATGTGTTTGGTACATGGACAGTGGAGTGTCACTCCACATGACCGGTGAGAAGAATCTATTCAGTACCTTGGAGGAGAAGGACCTCCAAATGTGCATTGAGATGGGCGATGATGGAAAGTACCATGTTTCAGGTGAAGGTACGGTTGTGTTTAAGAGGGAGCATGGAGCTCTTCTCACCCTGACTGATGTAAAGTATGTGCCTGGTCTAAATAAGTATCTTGTGTTCGTCGCTATGCTAGAAGACAAAGGCTATGATGTAGTCTTTAGTAAGGGAAAGGCATTCCTAAGGCATATCAGCACTGGACAAACCGAGAGGATTGGGATTCAAGTAAAGAATCTCTACAAGCTGGAGGTAGATGACTGTGCTGCATTGAGTTCCAAAGTAGAGTTGGTGCGGAGCCAAGATGTTGGTGAGCTATGGCATAGAAGATTGGGCCACTTGCACCATAGAGCTTTGAAGATCATGCGCTACCAGACTTCCCAAGGGAAAACTGGAGCAAGTGGATACATGCAAAGGTTGTATCTTGGGTAAGTATGAAAAATATTCCTTTCAGGATCTGTTTCTGGGAAAACTAGTGTCTTTTCGAACGACTAGCCCTCTAGGTTTGGTAGCTACCTCGGAAATAACAATTTAAAGCAATTCAATGATTTCTGCTATGTATAATAGATAAAAGAAAGATAATGGAATCAACCTGGAACTTCCGCTTAATCCCTTGCTTGATCTCTCTCCCCCTTGATAGAGCTTTCAACTCCTCCCCGTACTTAACCCACTTGGACAGTACTTGTAGAAACACAGTAACAAAGAACCGTCAAAGCATCTTGATCTATTATAACATAAACATTACAGAATCAAATATATAATGAACATACAATAGCATTTACAAATGATAACATTCACAATTGCACAATCATATGGAAGAAAACTTGAAGAACTTTATTAAATAGAAGGGAGAATTATAGCCCAGTTGTCTGATCCAGCATCATCCTCCCAGCATCATTCTATCCTCACCTCATGAAATAGAAAGATCACACCAACAATACAATGCTCCTTCCTTAATTACAAACTATTAGCACTTCCTTGCAATTCACAATATTCCAGCCCTCGAATCTCTTAGATGAGGGATTCATTTATAGATGTATGCAAGGGTGTGAGTCATCTTTGGGGTTTTGATTAGTTTCATTCCACTTGTTACAATTGGTTCCACTTGGAGATTTCTTGGATCTCTAACTCATCCCTGGGTGAATTCAGAGAGGCAAGTGTCATAGGATAAGTTTCTAGAAGATTCCATGAGCAACCACCTAGAAAACTGTCTAGGACATTTGTCCTTCCTCGCCCATTTCACCCTATAGAAGGCCTAAGAAATATGAATTGCACTTGAGCAGTGTACCACTCAGTATGCATTGCACCTGGCCACTGTAGCAGTCAGTATGGTTTATTTTAGGCCATTTCTAGATGTTTTCTCAGGTGGAACTTTTGGGGAATGATGTAATCAGATGACCATGTTCTTTTAAGGTATGAAACAACTCTTTTAGGGGTTGACGAGCCCTAGTTTATCGACATATAAGGTTGAGGTTGAAGTGCCCAAATATTTCTATAACAGTTGCCCCCTAAAGCATGAAGTTGTAAATTTTGATGTCAGGTGAAATGCTTTATCATGAGGATCCGAGGTTTTGAACTAGAAGGTGACCTGCATAAGTTACAATATAATAGATCATCATAATATAATTTTCATGATCTAGCTAAGGCAGGCATTCCCATGCTCAACTTTATAAATTCATTTCATGTACATAGATCATATAGTCGTCTGTAGATGTAGACTAGTGATTCTTCAAATGTAGAGTCATCATCCTTGGTTCAGATGAACAACTGTGTAACGTCTTTATACATTTGATGTTTTAATATCCTTGAATATATCGCAGCCCAAATGGATGAAACTAGATCTGGGGTCTTCAAACTCGTTCAATCTTCACCCGATGTACAAGTCAATCCATGTGAAGAGATGTTCTGAAGTCAAACATGGAAAGACATTGCCTGATTACTAGCCAATAATGTGAGTTGCTAATGAATGCGAGAGGAATCACCGATAATGATAATGACCCTCAAGGTACTACATTACAATTCACGTGGTGTGAATATATGATCCGATTTCAAACACCATGCAAAATCTTTTGATCGAAGGCCATTGATGTCAACCTATCACCGGAAGTGAGAAACTTGCCATCGAGGCATGCAAGCTTCAAAACATTGAAAGGGGTATTTCTAAGTCAACTTCTTGGATAATGAGCTAACGTCGACAAGAAGTGACTCGTCTTAGGAGGGCCTTGGTGTATCCCACATCTATGACACAAAACAAATAAAATGAGTCATGAAGGTGAAAACAATCTGACGACACAAGGTACAGGAATGGCGGTCATGAAAAATGAAGGTTGGAGGTATTGCAGTGCATGAGGCATTAACTGGATTGTGGTTTCTCAACTAAATGACTTCTCTTGAACATGTCAGAAACAATGAGATGGATTGTTAGCATTAACCCCAAAAGATGGATGGTGTGGAAGACCAATGGTGGGATGACCGATGAACAGAATAACCCAACCCGACTCAATAATGGTGATGGAGTGAAAGTGTCATGTTCAAGAGTGTCCTACTACCATAATTTCTTCAAGTTTTTTCCCTAGTTATTGCTAACCAATACCTCTTTATTTTTTTCAAGCTTGAGGATAACATATGCTTGCTCTATAATTTTCCCTTCGGGAAAACCTGTCGCTATGTTTTAATAATTCTAGCGACAGTGAAACTCGGTCCTATCTAGAATGGACAAGTTTGTCGCTATTGTTTTAATGAGTTTAATGACAAGGATAACTCAGTCCTTTTCATGTTTATAGAGTTTAAAAAGGGATGAAAATAAAACTCTAGAAGTTATTTTTCGTAAAATAATCCCTTAGGTCTGAAAAAGGATAAAATAATACAAAAGGGATGACTTTTCTGATCACTTTAATGAGCTGAAAAAGACAAGCACTCGAACCTTTTCATGAGATAATCCCTCAGGTCTAAAAATATTAAAATATATGGGAGGGATGACATTTCCAAGCACTTTAATGAGTTGGAAAGGCCAATTGCTTGACAATCTTTTCATATTTAATGAGTCTGAAAAGGGTTTAAAGGAGACTCAATTTTGAGGAACGAGTGATGTCGAGGGTAGCAACTGGTTCCAGTGAATTTGGAACTTCTCAAAACATGGTGATTTCTGTGAAGAGGTTGGCTAGCAGGACCACTCATCACAACTGTTCCTGAAAAAGGGTAAACAACCAAGTGGAAGCGTATGATCGACCAAAAGAATGGAGGTGAACCATGGAGGAACTATGCTTGGATTCGGTTTCATGTTTTTACAAGCTTGAAACGAAAAAAACATGCTTGGATTTAGTTTCATTTTTACACAAGCTAGAAATGACAAACTAAAAAGCTAGAAACGACAAAACTAAAAAACTAGAAAATGAAATTGAAAAATGGTTTGCATGCCCCCAACATGATGAAAAGGAGAGTCTCCTGTAAGCATATGGAAATTATTGTGGTTAGGTAAGATGGTTTCATCCAAAAGACAAAACACTTCCTTGGCTTCATCCAGAATAGACAAAGGTGAATGGTGTGACAGACCGGTATGATAGACCAATCACATAACCTATAGGGAAACTTATCTTTACAACTAGGTGTGTCTATAATAGGCAAGGGTGCATGCCCCCTAAGCTTTGTTACATTCACCAGACTACTCGTGGTCATCAGGTGGATGGAATGAAGGTTCAAGAGATACCCCTGATTTAAAAGGACCATTTAGGGATGATGATTGACGCAGAGCTCTGCTTGGACCAGTAAATGAATGTTGGTCAATGGTGACAATCTTGCCTTCATGTGGGAAACACATCACTCATAAGAGTGTTGAAACAATAGCTTCCATGTTATAAACATAGTCACATCCAAGGAGTAAATTGTAATCTAACGGTCCTGGGACTACCATCACGTTCAGATGAACATTTTTCCCTCCCAAAGTGATCAATAACTTAGGAAGGATCCCTAATGGTCGATTGGTTCCTTTGTTAAAGCCTAACAGATTCTACGTAGCAGGAATAAGTGGTGGTGAACCAAGCGCTTTCCAAGCAGTTGAGGAAAGGACACTCACTGATGCACCTTCATCTATGATAGTGCTAGACATGATCATTTTAAAAACTTGTACTATGATCCGGAAAGGTACATAAGAAGGAAGGCGGTATCTTGCTAGTCGATTCTAATGAAAGAAAGTGACTAGACTACTTGGAGGGGGTACCGGATAAATGGGTGAATTAACCCCTTTAGTTACGAGAGTTGGGGGTTTTCCTCTTGTTGTGAAGGAACAAGTGGATTGCGCCCAAGTTCATCAGAATCTGAGGTAACAAAAAGAATTTGAACAGTATCATTTTCACTCTCTTCGGGAAGGGTATGATTTTCTGAAGGTAAAACTGGGTCAACTATCACCTCAACCTATTGAATTTGTTCTGGTATGGACTCATAAGATTCATTTTCAGACAGAGTGGCTTCGATTGACGGTTGATTTAAGTCAGTCAAATTTTCAACTAGTAAAGGACTTGGGGAGTATTTCCTGTAGATAGATGAAAGTTGTTGTGGTGAAGCAGGACAATTATCGAACACTCTTTTGGCTTCATCCAAAATGGGACAAAGCAGAAGGGCATGGTTCCCTTCACTTAACCTACATGGAAACCTAACCTTTCTCTTCTATCCATGAACTTTAAAAGGGTCAAGTCTTTTGTCCTTAGAAACTATGAAACCTAGTAATTGACCAGAACCAGCAGAAAACACACACTTGTGCGGATTGAGTCATATCTTGTAGTGTCGACAACATAGAAATATGACTCTCAAATGTTGTGGATGATCAATCTGTTTTCACGAATGAGTCGGTAGATCATCAAGATATGGTTGAACAATGTGTTTGATGTCATGGAAGGCGTAACTCATTGCCCTCTAAAAAGTTACCCCTGAGTTCTTCAGATCGAATGGTAATTTACGATATGCGGGTGTGCCCATGGACATATAAATGTAGTTTTCGACTAGTCCTGTGGGCAGGTATTAATTTGATTGTATCTGGAAAATACCTCCATGAATGAAAATATTTCGCATCTGTCACATTCATCAATAATCTGGTCGATAAAAGGTGTAGGATAGTGATCCTTTGGACACGCTTGATTTACATCCCTATAA
Source organism: Pinus taeda (assembly GCA_000404065.3). Classification (NCBI taxonomy): domain Eukaryota; kingdom Viridiplantae; phylum Streptophyta; class Pinopsida; order Pinales; family Pinaceae; genus Pinus; species Pinus taeda. The sequence goes on from APFE030532421.1 coordinate 21,367, forward strand.
TCAATGCACACTCTAATCGTTCCTTGTTTTTTCATTACAAGAACAATATTCGACACCTAATCAGTGAGAGGAATGGGGTAAATGAAACCAGCATGAAAAAGTTTTTCAACTTCTGATTTAATGGCAACGACTTTCTTCGGATGGACAGGTTGAAGACATTGTCGTACTAGTTTGACATCTGGATACATCATGATTTCATGTTCAACAATTCTCGAGTCAATGCCTGTAATTTCTTCATATGACCATGCAAATACGTCTCTGAATTCGCAAAAGAGAGCACAACAAATTTCTAGTTCTGATGGAGAACAAGATTTGCCAACGTGAATATTCTCTACAACATTAGGTTTGGTTGAAATATTAATGGTGATATTTTCTTCAATGTTGGATAGATTTCGCTCAAAATCTACTGTGTTTACAATATTTAATAAAAAATAAAAAACTGAAGGATGATTGAGGTCGCTTGAATAATCTTCTTATTATCTCGAAGGTGGGAATGATGGTGGTAATCTTCCCGTGACGTCTCTCCTATCATCATTGATTGGATGATTCCTTTGTCTATAGAATGTATACAAGACCAAGGATCGGAAGAGGTACCATATTCTAAAGACCTATCTATCCAAACACTCATCGAGTGCTAATTCGGGTTTGCCTCCCAAGCCCAGAAAATTGATTGCAACAACGATTCTATGGGGCTTGATGGCAATACCTCGCGTTGATATGCACTATCAAAATGGTTGGAGTTCTTCTTAAACTCAGATGACGTAGAAGAGATCATATGACAGGTTTCCACTGTGACCACTTCTGCAAGACCTGATGGAGGTGATAAGACAAAAGTACCCATTAAGGAGAGGTCTTTTAGGAGACCTACTCTGACATTTTGAAGCGTGTTATGCTCTTAACCTGCAAATGATACCCAAATATAGAATATGCGAAGAAAAGAGACCGAGAACATAGAATATGTGAAGAAAGGATACCCAGAACACAGAATGGCAATGATTTTATTATTCAGAGAGTAATGTTCACTCGCCTCTTCAAGGGGGCCACCTCCAATAGAGCAGAACTCGATTACAAAAATAAGACACGACGCTTCTCGTAGGGAGTTTCTATCCTTTATATATGACTCCTACGTGTAATACCACGGGCCAATACCGCGTATTACTAATACCATCTATCTAATACTACGGCCCATTTGCAACTAACTTTGGTTCCTTTATTAATTGCAGATTAACCACTTACAATTATTAATATGGGCTTTATTGACTCTTGACTATGAAGTGGTCCCATTACATAGATAAGGGGGTTAGGGTGGGACCCTAACATGCCCACCCCCTTAAGACTAGCCTTGTCCTCAAGGCTGAAGCTGCGGAAACTGCTGCAAAATAATGGTTGGCTCCCAAGTTGCATCTTCTGGAGAGGTGTCTTTCCATTTGACTAGGAATTCCTTAATCATGCGGCCGCGCAGTTGCTTGACTCATGTGTCGAGGACCTGTTCCGGTTGAAGCCAGATGGATCCTTCTTCGTCCAATTCCAATAGACTAGTCTGAATTCTACAATTGTTCCCAATCACTTTCTTGAGGCATGAGACATGAAAAACTGGATGGATTTTTGCAGTAGGTGGCAAAGCCAACTTGTAGGCCACTTTTCCAATGCGTTGAAGTACTTGATATGGTCCGTAGAATTTCGGAGAGAGTTTCTGAAATCCCTTGTCTTTGAGTGATGTTTGCTTATATGGTTGGAGCCGTAAAAAGACATGATCCCCTTCTTGAAATTGGCGCTCTGAGCGACACTGGTCTACCTGTTGCTTCATGCGGTTCTAAGCTTGATGAAGATTCTCTCGAAGATGGGCGAGCATAGTTGCACGGTGTTGTAGGAGTTGATCCACTACTTGGACTTTTGAGCAGCCCTTGAGATATGAAGTAGGTGAAGGCGGAAGTTGACCATATACTGCTTCATATGGAGTCATTTTGGTGGTGGCATGATAGTTGGTGTTATACCACCATTCTGCCAGAGGTAGCCACTGTATCCAAAGGTGTTGTTTTTCTGAAGTAAAACACCTAAGGTAGGTTTCTAGACATTTGTTGACTGCTTCAGTTTGACCATCTGTTTGCGGATGATAGGAAGTACTGAGTTTTAGTTGAGTGCCTTGTATTCTGAAGAGTTCCTGCCAAAAATTGCTGGTGAAGATCGGGTCGCGGTCGGACACAATAGAAGTGGGCATGCCATGCAATTTGAAGATCTGATCCATGAAAGATTGAGCAACCAAAGTTGGTGTAAACGGGTGGGGAAGAGCGTAGAAATGAGCATACTTCGACAATCGGTCCACAACCACCATGATGACTGACTTGTTTGGAAGACCTGTAATGAAATCCATAGAAACCTCCGTCCAAATTGATGCCGGAATAGGAAATGGTTGTAATGTGCCTGGTGTGTTGACGGTTTCCCCTTTGTGGCGTTGACAGACATCGCATTCGATTACAAAAAAATGATCTTCTGGTGCGAGCATAAGTCTTCTAAAAGCCCGAAGGTCCTGCAATGGGAGATGAGTGCAATTCTGCCAAAATGCAACTTTTGAAGGTGGATGTTGATGATATTACGACTCTGTCCTTGTAGTGAAGAATACCATCCTGACACGAATAGCCCTTGGTGGAATTTGGATCTGCTTGCAATTGAGAAATGAGTTGGGAGAGCCCGGGGTGTGAAAACCATTCCCTGCAAGCTTCTTCAATCCATTCTGGAATGGGGAGGGAAATAGCTAGCAGGGTACTTTCCTCCTCAAATTGGCGAGATAATTCATCTGCTACACTATTGTCTTTCCCTTTCTTGTAAGTTATCTCATAATCATATCCCAGCATTTTGGCTAGCCATTTATTTTGTTGTGGGGAGGATAGGCGTTGCTCCAAAAAATATTTAAGACTATGATGATCTGTGCGGATTTGGAAATGCCGCCCCAATAAATAAGGTCACCAGGTGTCGACTACATGTAAGATGGCCATCATTTCCCTCTCGTAGGTAGATTGGCCCTGATTCCTCCCACTGAGTTGTTGTCTTGTGAAGGCCAACGGTCGCCCTTCCTGCATTAAAACCACCCCAATACCCGTACCCGAAGCATCACATTCAATGACGAAAGATTTGGTGAAGTCAAGTAGTGCTAAAACTGGAGTGGAACACATGGCATTTTTTAGAGCTGTAAAGGCCTGTTGTGCTTCCTCATTCCAGAAGAATGAATTTTTCTTTAGGAGTTGGGTGAGGAGTTTCGCTATGCGACCATAGTTGCAGACAAATTTATGATAATAGCCTGTGAGACCCAAAAATCCTCACAAAATCTTCAAGGTCTTAGGTTGAGGCCATTCCTGCATTGCTTGGATCTTTTTGGGGTCCACCTTGACACCCTCACACCCCACAATGTGGCCCAAATACTCGACTTCTGCCATGCCAAACGAACACTTGGACATATTGACAAATAATTTATGCTGGCGGAGCAGTTGTAAGAGTAGATCTACATGCTGAAGGTGTGCAGCCCAAGTGCAACTATAGATGAGGATGTCATCGAAGAAGACAAGGATAAATTTCCTGAGATATGGTTTGAGAATGTGGTTCATAAGGCTTTGAAAAGTAGAGGGGGCATTACAAAGACCAAATGGCATGACCAGGAATTCATAGTGGCCTTCATCAGTTCTAAAAGCAGTCTTGGGGATGTCGACTTCCTTCATGCGAATTTGGTGGTAGCCTGAGCGAAGATCCAGCTTCGTGAAAAATTGAGCCCCATTGAGTTCATCCAGCAAATCATCAACCACCGGGATGGGAAATTTATCTTTGACTGTCAACTTATTGAGGGCCCTGAAGTCAGGACACATCCGCCACTCCCCAACTTTCTTGAGCACCATGACCACTGGAGATGAATAAGGACTGATGCTGGGACGAATGACCCCTGCTTCCAAAAGTTCCTTGATGATTTTTTCTATTTCATTATTTTAGGTGAACGGATATCTGTATGGGCGCACATTTGGGGGTTGGGCCCCTGGAACCAAGGTGATGCTATGATCATGTTCCCCTCGCGAGGGTGGAAGCCCTTGAGGCTTGTCAAAGACCGGCAGATGGTTATTTAAAATCTGTTGCATCTCAGGATGAAGTGGCGACGGCTTGGTTTCGACTACCTGGATGGCATTAAATTGAGCTACAACTCCATGATTGCCCTTTTTTAACAATTTTTCCATCCTATGCGAGCTGATGATAGAGGGGGCTCCCGCTTGGAGTCCACGGAGGGTATGTGTGTGGTTGTTCTGCTTAAAACTTATATACAACTCCTAGAAATCCATTGTGATTGGCCCAAGAGTGCGGAGCCATTCAGCGCCAAGGACAATGTCGCAACCCCCCATGTGTATGGAAAATATGTGGGTTTTCAACTGGTAATCCCCCATTTGAAGTTTGACATTTTCACAATGGCCTTCACATTTCATTGTGCCTCCATCTGCAATTTGAACTTGGAAGTTAGAAACTTCTCGTACAAAATAATGCACCATTTCTGCGACTTTTTGATGGATGAGATTATGTGTACTTCCACTATCAATCAAGACTACTACTGGGCGATGTTTAATAAACCCTCTGATTTTGAGCGTTTGAGGGGAAGAAATCCCTGCCAAGGCATGCAACGAAATAACGGGTTCGTCAGAGACATTGTCCTATTGGTTGTCGTCCTCTAGCGGCTCATGTTCCTCAAGTGGAGGATCTTCCTCTGTTGAGCTGTAGTCAGTGGCATCTATTTGAAAGAATTTGGGCTCCTTACATTTATGACCTGGGGAGTATTTTTCATCACAGTAGTAACATAGTCCTTGCTTCCTTCTTTCAGCCATTTCTACAAGGGACACCTTTTGGACCTTAAGTGTTTGAGTCGTGTTGTGAGCCTGTGGGGGAAGACCTTTAGTGGGGAAATTTGGGCGACTGTATTGGGCTGCTAATGCACATTCCACCTTACGATCTACCTGGCAAGCCTCCGTTCACGTGGGAGGGTGGTGAAGTAGAACTTGAGCTTTGATGGCTTCTTTAAGACCGCTGATAAAACATTCCGTGTAGAACTCATCTGTGAGACCCCTAGTGCGGAAAGCTAAGCCTTCAAAAGCGGTAATATATTCATCCACTGTACTAGTCTGTCGGAGCTTAGTGAGACGACCCAAAAAAGAGTCTTCCTATTCAAAGCGATCTTGAAGAGCTTTGGTAAATTGTGTCCAATTCCTAAAAGGTCCATTGCAACGCTGATGCCATTCCCACCATTGCCACCATTCATTGTCGAAGTACATGCTCCCCAACATAAGCTTAGTCCCATCATCTAGGATATGATTCAATTTGAAATACTGCTCCATTTGTGCTAGCCATGCGGACGTGTAAGAACCGTCAAATTTATGCATATCCAACTTGGGAGGTCGCTGACTGGGTGGTGGATGGGTGTGCCAGATGTGAGGAGAGTGGCTAGATTCACCGTCATTGTATTCATGGCCATTCTACACCTCCTCGTGGGCTTGCTCCTTGCCCTTTGAGAGAAATTGTTGTATCTGGAGACTTAGTCCGCGAAGCTCAATTTGGATGGAGTTCACATTTTCTTAAAGTTTGTCCATCCTTTCATTGGCCATTGCTTGAGCTCTAGTTGCTACAATACACCAACCTGATGAAAAATTGGGACCGCCAAAAATTTTTCACAATTAATTGAATGGTACCACCATGCTTAGCTCGTCGTCTTGATTCTAATGGGCTAGATCACCAATAAGCGCCTCGGAATATCTCAATTTTTTTTTTTTTAAACTCCTAACGGAGTTTTACTCCTTCCTGATCAATACTGCAGTCGCCAAATCCTCAAAATGTCAATGCGGCCAAAAGTCCTACGACAATTATACCCTGGTATAGGAACCCTTCACAACGACTCTGGTCTGGCGGATCTGAGAGATCTGAATGGCGGATTGGATAGCGCTGGATGGCGGAACTGACTGCTTCTGCAGATCTGATGAATCTAATAGATTGGAATGGCTGATTGGGACCGATGTCTACTGCTGTTGCACTCCTTTGCTCAAGCGGATCTGGAAGAGATGATGATTGAAAAGGGAACTAGGGTCTTGAGGAGTGTCAGGTGCTACAGATCGCAATATACATAAGGTTCTGGCAGTAGTACTCGGCCCAATGTTTCAGGGCTCTAACTAAGGAGGGTCGACCGTACCCTTAGCCGTACCACCCGACTACCCTATCGTACGGGCGAGTAATCTCTCCGAGTGCTGTTCTCGGTGTACTGTAGCCGCAAGACGACCGACGGTTTATCTATGGCGAGGTTTTCAGGGAGCCTATTGGGCTTCCGATATACCCAGAGGGTACGTGGAAGACAGTCCGTGCGCGGTTCTGTCTAATGTGCTACTACTCGAAGGGGTACCCACAGGGGTTACAAGGGAGTCCAACATACATGACCACCTCTTATATTTCCTGCGTGCATGCCTCCCCAAATCCGTAGATTTATGCGCTCAACGACAGATCCCGTGGTTTAAAGACGCCGTAACACGTCTCGAGCCAAAAAAAAATTTGCTACGAAATGGAGATCCCACCGGCCCTGGAAAGTGCTCTGATACCACTTATTATGCTCTTAACCTGCAAATGATACCCAAATACAGAATATGCGAAGAAAAGAGACCCAGAACATAGAATATGAAAAGAAAAGATACCCAGAACACAAAATAGCAATGATTTTATTATTCAGAGAGTAATGTTCACTTGCCTGTTCGAGGGGGCAACCTCCAATAGAGCAGAGCTCGATTACAAAATAAGACACGATACTCTTGGCAGGGAGTTTCTATCCTTTATATATGACTCATACGTGCAATACCACGGGCCAATACCGCGGTATTACTAATACCATCTATCTAATACTACGTCCCATTTGCAACTAACTGTGTTTCCATTATTAATTACGGATTAACCACTTACAATTATTAATATGGGCTTTATTGGCTCTTGACTATGATGTGGTCCCATTACATAGATAAGGGGGTTAGGGTGGGACCCTAACAGAACCTGTGTCCAACTCATTCTGAAGCATGAGAAACATTTTTTGAATTTGACAAGACCACTGATGAACTTTTGAATGCTTTGTACGTTCATCTCCAAATATTCCTTGGTGGAATTCTGTCATAGATGCTCCAAGTACTCTTCGATCTCCCACCGAACTTGGTTCTTGGGTTTAGATTTAGTGAGGGAACGAATTGATGGGTTCTGGTGTGTTCTCACCAAAACATCCAAACTGTCGTACAACCTTAGATACGAGGCATGTATGTTGCCAATGAATGAGGCTAGTTGCTTGTTGTTCTGAATCAACATTCAAACCTTCACTTTCTCCAACTCTGCATGTGGCTTCATTTTCTCAACTAATTCAAGTGGGATCCCTTTGAACCACATTGTCCATTCTTGTACATAGGCGATGGAAACTTGTATGTTTTTTATAGCTTTAAAAAATTCTTTTCTTTGCTTCTATAAGCCCTGCAAATAGACAACTGATTTATGTACGGTGATAAACTCGTCATAGATATTCTGCAAGGATTCCCCAAGTGTTGATACTTCAACAAGTATCATTTCTCTCATCTCCCCCAATGTGGAAACTGCATTCTACATTGCTACTCAGAGTTGTTTTGCCTCTTTCCTGACATCCCCCAAGTTTTTTACTAGCTACTCATTCTCAGCTGTTAAATACTAAACATTTGATCTTGTTGCTCCTTCATAGGCCAAGTTGGCTTCGACAATGTCATTTGGATTCTTCCTAGTGTCTGACACAATCACCCTTTCTCTAATGAATGTAGGTGATGCGCGATCATTTGGAACATGTTTTCTCTATGCTTGTACAATCCTCTTTTCGAACTCGTCGAATGATAGAGTGTACTCATCCATCACCAGATAATAATCAAGGAGGAAAACATCTCCTTGCTTGCTCAAGGTTGGTTCTACTGCTAGAGGTGGCGGAGACTCCCCTTACCTGTTTCTGCTTGAAAAACTGAGCTTAACTGCTTAATTTTACTATTGTAGAATTTTTTCAAGATTTAGCAGTGCTTTTATTTTGACAAATCTCTAAATTAGCTAGTCTACCAAAATTTCCTTCCAACATATCCGTGTCAACATCAAATTTTCGATCTCATTCATGCTTGTTTATTTTAAACTTTAGTTTTCACCTTATTTTTTCATAAACAACAAAATTTAGCTACTGACCCGTCCATCCAAATATGGCATATAATGCCAAATTTCAAAGTTGTCGACTCATTCATCCTTAAGCCTTCAATATAGGCACACACACTTTAATAAAACATTAGTGCTTATTACTTTGCAGTACCATTGTAATATAGCCCAAATGCTTCCAAATATAACTTTTTTGACCTAAACACTTTTATATAAAAACACTACATAATGCCTTTCAACGACCCCTTGTGATTTAGGTCCTAAGGGCTTATTTTCTTTTATAATGTCCCTGCACCTTCAGTCATCCTGTAACAAAAAACCTTCACATGGTCCTCAAGCTTTAACTCGACCTTAATTCCTTTCGGGATTACATACCCATGTGGGTCCCATTGGTCCTCTATTCCTAACTATATTTTTCCCATGTCCTAGAGCTCTATTAGCCTAGATTATTTCTTTTATGCTCAGCTAAATTATTTTGGGGTGTGGGGAACAAGATGAGTTGTCCTAGTGGGTACCATTGTCACACTCTTGGACCAATAAACAATAAGCTAGGATGACTTTGTCTCTGACAATTACCATGTGTGCATGATGCTTAGTCAACCAGGAGATTTTCATATTGTGCTCACTTGAAAACCTTTTGGGTTTGGGGACCAAGATGATGTTAAAAATACATCAATGACGCCACATGGTGCCATTTGAGTGGTGACACATGTCACTCAGATTTGGCCCATTAGGCCACCCAAGAACATCAAATATTCCTACCACGTGTCCCCTGTACTGACGCCATGCTAACGTCATCTCAGGCCAATAAAATGACTCCATGCACTTGTCAGAGAGGAGAGAGAAAATGGTTTGTGGGCCTTTGTTTTGCATTGATTTCTTTAATAAAATTTTACAAAACTCTCAGCCTTTTTCAATATTTCCTTAATTATTTATTATAGCATACCTAGGCCTTATAACACCAATGCATCTTCTACCACATTTCCTGGCCATACATCATCCTAGGCCTTTTTAACTATAATTTCCTTTGTTCTTACAGAGAATTCTTGCTAGGTAGTGATGTATAGTGGGGACCTCTCGCTTTAAGCTTGCACCTATTCTTGTGCCTGTTATGCTATCTTATGCCTTTTTCACTCAAGATTATGTCATCTTGAGCTTGCGTCATCCTAGGCATTTCCTCTTTACACACTTTCAATCCATCCAGGGTATCATTGCCAGGATGAGTTTTGTTGTACGGGCTCCAATACAGGTCAATAAAATCATTTTCCACCACCTGATCCTTTGGTTTAGCCACTCCGCTAAAAGGATCCACCATGTTTGGGAATACCTCCAAAATAAACTTGCTCTAAAGGGTCCTTCACCAATATTAGCTCTGCACCTTTGACTTTTGGGGGTACTGAATTTGATTGGGAATAAGTTGTGATCCAGGAGATCATTTTGGAACTTCTATATACCACTGGAATGATCTTCCAGAGATATCTCAATTTAAGTGTGTTTCAACTGCATTTGAGGTGATATACTATACAATAAATGGCTCCAAAGTCATTGCCCTTATCCATCTTTTCCTTTTACATACCTCGAGTTGATGTTCCTTTTTCTTGCTATCACTTCTACTTTTGCCTTCATCCTCACCACCTTTGACATCAAGGACAATACATGCCTAACATTCTCCCCCTTTGGAATTGATGGAAACACCATTCAGACAACACCATAAAGAAACAAAAGAAAATTTTCTCCTTATCTTCTTTTCCTTTTGTTGTTTCTATGATATACTTCTCCATTTGTGGTGTTACATATCCTCTTTTCTTTTGTTTGAAGTTCTTCTCCTTCTTTTGTTTGATCACCAATTCTTATCCTCCTTTTGTTTGATCACCACTATTTTTCCTCTCCTTTCAACTTTTGTGGTTTGAATTTATTTTCTCTCCCCCTTTGACATCAATGGAAAAGAAATCAACATGCTTCCCCTATCAACAATCACCCGCTATCATGTTGATCTTGTGGACTTGGTCTTGAGAAGTGGAATGTTTGTTGGATTCCGTTTTTCCTCTTGAAGGAACATATAATGGAAGGAGGCAAGAGGAACAAATCCCAATCTCCGCCTTAAATATTCCAACTGATCTCTTAGCAGATGTTTTGTGAATATATCAACTACCTGCTCTTTAGGTACATACTCCAGCTTGAAAAGATGATTTGCAACTTTCTCTCTCAAGAAATGGTCCTTGATTAGAATATGCTTTGTCTTTGAGTGAAAAAAAATATTCTTTGACATGCTAATGGCACTTGTATTATCACAGATAATAGGAATAGACTGATCATAGAACACTTGTACATCTTGCAAAGTATTCTTCATCCACAAGGGTTGAGTGCAACAAGAAGTTGCTGCTATATATTCTGCCTCAACTGTAGATAGAGAGATTAAATCTTGCTTATTTCTCAACCATGAAACTAGACATTCTCAAAGAAAGAATGCACCACTACTAGTGGTCTTTTGATCATCTACATCACCTGCCTAATCAATATCGATATAAATAGTTAGTGAAATATATTTACCTGTTGGGTACCGAAGTCCATAGTCGATTATGGCTTTGAGATATTTCAGACTCCTTTTGGATGCTAGAAGATGGCTCTATCTAGGAGTTTATTGGAATCTTCCAACAATATCAACTACCTTCATCATGTCTAGTCATGAGGCTATAAAATATAAGAGGCTGCCAATAATAGATCTCTATAAAGTTTGGTCCACTTCTAGTGATTCATCAATCTTGCTAAGCTTGTAACCTATAACCATTGGTGTAGTCACCGAAGAACACTCCTCCATGCCAAACTTCTTCAATACTTCCTTGAGATACTTTCTTTGTGAGATAAAAATCCCTTTGGGAGTTTGTGAAATCTACAAACCAAGGAAATAAGAGATTTCTCCAAGCATAGACATCTCAAATTTGGCCTTCATATCAACTACAAACTGGCATGTTAGTTGATGTGAATCACTGGAAAAATTAATGTCATCAACATAAACAAATACCACTAACAATTTTCCATCATTAGATTTAACATATAAATTACTATTAGCTATGCCTCTTTTGAAATCAAACTTGAGCAAGTAACTGTCAAACTTGGAGTACCAAGCTTGTGGCGCTTTCTTGAGACCATACAAGGCCTTCTTTAGCTTGCACAAATAATTAGGTTGTTTTGACAACTGAAAACCATCTATTTGTTCTATATAAAATTCTTCCTGCAACTCTCCATTTAGAAAAGTAGATTTGACAACCATATTATATATCTTGAATTTCATGAAACAATAAAATGCCAAAAACATTCTAATCACTTCTAATCAAGCAACAAGAGAAAAGGTTATTGATTGCGTTCATTGCTTGTCAAGCTATTGAATAGTTATATGAATGCATGAGTTAATAAATTTTTGTTGCATCTAGCTTTAGAGGGTAGTGAGCCTTCTTGATGATTCTCTATTGAAACAATGAAAAATTATGCATTCATGACCTACAAGTACCATGTTTACCAAGTTTTTATATAAATGATTATCATGTATTTAGAAATCTTGAGTAATATTAGAGCTTGGAAACAAAGTCTGAAGCCTTGTACAGACTATAGATAGAGTTTTGGGCAGTTCTAGGGAGTTGGCCTATATGCTAGCCCTAAAAAGCCAGAATTGAGTCTCTGGCTACAGGCGCAGAATTGGGAAATCTCAATTGTAGTCACACAAAGGATGTGTTGTGCCTGCAGCTTGAGGCCTTTAACCACATAGAGTGGCCTTCATGCATGCGGATAGGTTGTAAAGTCAAGTTGAAAGTGGTTCAAGCTCAGATAAAGGGCCACCAGTGGAAATTAGTTGATATCTAGGTGATCATGTGTCTCTAGAAAGTTTCAGTAAGTTTGAAATGGACCCCATTTCCATAACTAAATTTTGGAGGTTGGGTCATGCATAATAACTCTTAGCTCATGTTTACCGTGGTGAACTTGTAAAAGCGGGTAATTGTAGGGTTCGATGTTAGATATTCATTATGGTCACTTATAATTATGGAAAAGGGACCTCTTATACACAAAATATAACATATGAGAACAAGATTTCATTTAATATAATATCCCCTGAAGGGGGGAATTGAGTATGCTATAAGTGTCCCCTTCTTCATTTGTGTGTTTTTTTAGTTTCCATTGCATGCTTTGGTACATCAAAAGGATAATTTATTTTGTGAGATCAACAAATACTATAGCTAAATACTCATAAATTAAAAGAAAGAATTTAGAATATCGAATTATATAAACAAATGAGCATCCATTTGGTATAATTATAATATATGTGTTCTATTTAGAATAAGAGTAGAAAGAATTGAAAATAATTATCTTACCTCTAATTTCTTGTGTATGTCATACATCTTGAGATTGACACTCCTAGATTGATCAAGTTTGATTTGAGGGAGGAAAGTTACAAAACTTTCATCGAGAAGAACAAGGACCAAAATTATTTCAAAGGAACTTGGAATAAAACATGGTGACAAAGTAAGGGAAGTCACCAAAAGTAAAATAAAACCGTATATTATATTTAAAAATTATATGAAAGAGGATACTAGGACCAAGTTTGATGTCTGATAGCTATATGTATAGTTGCATTATGAGGACAACTTTATGTTTTTCAATTAAAAGGAAAAAGAAAATAAAATCTAACATGCAATAGATGCATGGAATAATGAACGTATCTAGGTTACTTATTTCATACTCCAAATACGATTACTATTATTATTTTCTAGTATAACCTATGCATTTATAATATATTTTGTCCAAACAAGAAAGTGCATATTCTTATCTAATGGCATACCATTAGGGAAACCAAACCAATATCAGAGGTGTGTTTCCTTTGTCCATATGATCAAGTTTTTAATTATGATACAATAAAAAAACCATAGGTATGATATTATTTGGAATTTATTATCTAACCTATATGTGTAATCATACATACTAGAAAATTCACTATTTATTAAAACAACAAGAAAAAAAGAAAAAAAATCTTAACATGTTACCTCGAGGGTGGTTCCATGTGTGCCAACACTAGATTCTCTTCTTCTTCTTAAGAATATAAAAATTCCAGTTGCTTTTCTTCTTTGCTAGCTGGGAGACCTTGTGGAGACCTTGTTCTATACTTTTTTTCTCTTGTAACTAGTGGGAATCTATGAAGAGTATGATTTACTACAAGGCCTCACTCATTTCCACCAACACTTTTGTAGCAACCCCATATTCGTACCATAATTAATGTAACTAATTATGTCATTATCTCTTGTGGTGACATTTAAATGTTATCATGGTCACATACTAGGATGAATAAGTTAAAAATGATGCAAATGTAAACATTTTCTTTGATAATTAAAATTGTTGAGAAACTAGCTAAGAATGTGAGCAACAATACAAGATATGATGCCATGGGAGGAAATAGTGAGAGGGTTATGGGAAATTATCCATGCCTACTATTCCCAAAAAACTCACTTAGTGACCTATGCCAAAATTTGACTTTAAAATTTTATTACCCTCTTTTCCCACTAGTCCATAATTAACTAAATTAAGTAAGGGATAGTTGAAGCAACCATCTCCCACAGTTATGGAGGATGGTTGGTGGTTTTGTACTACTCTCAAAATTATTTGGGTAGCATGGGCAAGTACCCATTTTGAAATTTTAGGTTTGGCCCATGAATGGTGTGGAAAAATCGGGAAAACCATGTGGATAACCATCCATGTGTTCATGGAAACCATACCTATATAGATGAGAGATACATGGGTTACTACAGTGGTGATTTTATGAGATAAGAGATTTCATTTTTTAGTGGGAGGTTTTCTTGACTATGTTGAGTGTTTATACAGAGTTTTAGGTGCCCAAATATGCCTAGAAAAGCATCAATTGTATATTGGGACATTATTGGTGTGATTTTGGCTCTATGAAAGTAAAATTCCCATTCCCATTAGTCATTGAAGAGTTATAGAACTTATCTAAGAAGTGGGGGTGGCGAATTGATGCACGTTAGGCTAGTATGTTAAGCAACAAGAAAATAAATCACTAAGGAATTGTAAAGTAGTGAAGGGATATATATTGATATGTTAGATATATGAGAGGCATTTGATATTTGTGGAGACCCCATGCTTACTAGACTAAAGAGTTCTCCGATGTTATGCTTTTGTGAATGGCAGTTTCCTTTACCCATCCAAAATCTCTAAGTGTTGATAGTTCCCACTTGTTGTATCATGGCCTTGCTAAGGGGTGGCCAACTATAGAGAGAATTAGTGTAGTTGACCCTATGTTCAGGTGGAAAAAGGTCCTTCCCAAGACAATTTCCAACTTGAAATTACTAATGCGTGTTTCCTCTTAATCAATATTGTTTATTTTCTCTTTGAATTTGGTTGGTAAACATGTAAGATGAAAAATGTATGCCATTTTTTGTATAGAATTTATATTGTGGTACATGTGTTAAAATATCATAGAAATCTAATATGGCGATCTAAATGTGTACATGTTTTTCATCTGATGCCTCTCATGTTTCCATAGTAATAGGGGTAAGATATGGGATTTGGTATAATTTGTACCATTAAACTTGTATGAGTAGGCTCTGCTTTCTATAAATCTCAATGAAACCCATTGAAGTGTAAGTGCATAGCTAGAGTAACTATATACTACTGCATCACCCAAATATCTACTATATGCCAAGGGATAGTCTAATTAATGGAAACATGGTAAATTTGGTAGAAAAATTGGTTATTACTAAAGGAGACTAAAAGTTGTAATGTTTAATTTTGATAGTAAAAATATATTCACGATTATGATGTGCACATGCACACACATATACAATTCATGTAGATATCTAAACCTATTTTTACTTTAATGCATATTAATCCCAACTTATAAGTGCTTGTTGGATGTAATTTATGTCTGAAGTAGAGAAATTAGTTAAATAATCCTCGTACCCAAATCTATGCAATGAAGTGCATAAATTTGGGTGGAAAGTAACTAACTTTGTATTTTGGGAAACAAGTGCATAAATTTCTTTGAATTCATGAATTTCTCATATATGAAGGGGAAGGGAATTGTGTGCAAGAAGTTTTGCCCATTTTACAACCATTTGAGCATGCTAATTGTAAATTTGAAAAAGATATCAATGGAGATAATCATCTCTAATTTCTAATAAAAATTATATTTGAAAATTCTTTTATATTTATTGTAGAGTTTGCAAAAATCTACTCCATTGTAAATTGAGAGAATTCTTTGTGATTTTACCATTAACAACAGGGTTTTCACTAGATACAAATGTTAATATTATGGACAACAGATAATACCATTATGTGTTTGGATGATTTAATGAAGTTTCTAAAGGTGACATAGTAAAGTTTTCCAATGGTCAATAATACCATCGGGGTTCTGTGGATTTGGTAAAGTTTCTACATGTGACACATTAAACTTTGTTGAGAGTAGATAATACCATTGAGGGTTTGAAGGATTTGATAAAGTTTCTAAAAATGACACGTTATCCAATAATACCATGAGGGTTTTGTGGATTTGGAAAAGTTTCTAGAGGTGACACATAACATTTTGTGGAGAGTAGATAATACCATAGATGGTTT
Organism: Pinus taeda; assembly: GCA_000404065.3. Classification (NCBI taxonomy): domain Eukaryota; kingdom Viridiplantae; phylum Streptophyta; class Pinopsida; order Pinales; family Pinaceae; genus Pinus; species Pinus taeda. The sequence goes on from APFE030532421.1 coordinate 37,174, forward strand.
GATGGATTTGATAAAGTTTCTAAAAGTGACACACTAAATTTATAAAGTCTCTAAATGTCACACATTAAATTTTTCTTGTGATCGATAATAAAATGGGGTTTTGATAAATTTGATAAAAGTTCGAAAATCTACATGATAAATTTCATTGGTGCCCAAATGAGACATTTTCTACAATATTGATTTCATTTCTATCCTTTTGAGGCATTTTCTCCTAGTATATTTTTGTTGAATTCTCAACATTCTTCTATGCATAATTTTAGGGATGACACCTACACCAATGGTGGCCCCTTCTAGTTTAGTCAACACCAATACAAGAAATTATAGGTATAAATCAGATGGTGGTAACAGGGGGGTATTGTAGCAAGGAAGAGAGACACTAAAGAGATTTTAGACAGGGAATTGGCTATGACACAGGGTGGAGAGAGGTGAGCAGGAGAGGCCACAAAAAATAAATGTTTTGAAGAGAAATTGAAAGGGAGGACACCCAAGAAGTATGCTTTCCCACCCACAGTAGAAGAGGACATATAGATAAGGCCTATTGATATGAATCCCACTAAGCTAAAAGTAGTGTTAACACAATAATTTTACTAGGATCAGAAATCCAATGGGGAAGAAAAGGAGAGAGGACCAAGGAGGTAGGTTGACTCTCCTAACCACAAAACTATGGAAGTGCTAAGAGAAAAACGAGAGTAAAAAAGAAGTGTAGATAGGCCTTGTGGAAATATCTTACCCTGAACAAAGCAAGTAGTGAATGCAGTGCTAGTGGAACTCTTTATTTCATACTATCTAAGATTGTCTCTTAGTTGTGCTTCATTGTAGAAGGGAATGATGGAAATGATAGCTTATGATCATCATGTAGATGGGGAGGAAATATCCCACATGGAGGATAGTATCTTTGTACCAACTCCATCAAAACTATATTATGGTGCATGCACTAAAGATTGCACCAAAATTTGAATTGTCAAAGCTGCAAAGGGAGAAGTGAATGTAGATAATGGTGCATATCATATTTTGTTGGGTGGTTGAGGTGACACCTCATCTGAGGAATTTCAAACAAGATAATAAAGTGTTCTTTTGAATACAAATACTAAAATATTGTTTCCATAACCAAAAAATTATTCATCATTAGAGTGGAAATAATATTTAAATCTATGAATGGGTTCAAAACTTGGTTCAATCCTTGTCTCAAATTACAATTTTATAAAAACTCAAGATAAAATAACTAGGTAGGGAAGCTACAAATTTCAAAGTATATCTAGAAATAAGTCTCCCTGAGAACTATTTTTTTTGAATAAATACATTACATCTACTAAAATAAGAGCTAATGTAACTATGCTATATAGAGATACCCAACCAAATGGTGTGTGTTTAGAAGACATAAGAGTTGGTGATTTGTAGAACATTTGAACCTCCAATCATGCACATGAGGTTACAAAAATATGATCTATGCATTGCACATTGTAACCCTCTCAGAAAACGTTATTGACATCCTTTTAAAAAATAAAGAAAAAATAGAGTTTCATTAAAAGAAACAACATAAAACTATTTATCTAAGAGTTTCAAGAAATGCTTAGAATTCATACCTAGTGATCAATTTCTCCCCTTAATCTAGTAAATGTTCTAAGAAGCCTTGGGAAACTTGTAATAAAGCATATTCCATGTCTTCTCTAAAGCTTCATTTATAAATTAATGTACCTATATCACCAAAGATAACCAAATTGACATGTTATAATGACTCATAAATACAACTAACTCACAACTTTTCATTTTCTTTGAAAGAGAATATGAAGTAAATGAAAATATTATCTTACCAAGCCACCATGAATGTTATTATACCCACAAAATCCTAATTAATGGGATCTAATACTTGAGACCCTAGCTTGGGTTGTCTTTTCTTATATCCTAAAAGCATGCTTTGTTGGACCTTCTCATGCAAATGGCCTATACTTTGGATTCTTATGGACCTCCTTGAATATGAAATATTTTTTACACTCAATAAATGTTGCTTAGTCTATGATCGAAGATAAGAATTGATATCACAAATATTTTGTTAATTTGGACTCTAAGTTATCCCTTTTAGAGTGAATGTATTTTCATGCAATATCCAAAATAATTCCTTTATTAAAATCATGATTTACAAATGATGCAATAACATCTTTGAAGAATTCATCTTTCTTAGCATTGAGTTATTTTCTCTAATCCACTTTGACTATATTTCCAAATAGTATTTTTGCATGATCAAAGATAAATTGGAAGAATTTTAACACATTATTTCATTCAAGATATTTCCTTTTGAGGATAGAAAGGTTGTTCTTCTTGCAATCATTTTGTAGTCATTAAAAGCATATTTTTGCAATATTAAGTGTCGAAGCAAATGCAATTATAGGTACATTATTCATTTAGTCAACTATTTGTTGCATTTACAATGTGAACGTGAAAATGTTAGTAAACTAAATATCAAATATTAAAAATTCCCATAATTTAAAATATTGGTCCTAAACATTAAATATGAAATTAAATAAAGAAGAAAGAACAAAAAATAAGAATTATATGGACTTGTAAGAAAGTTTGAAAAAGGGAAATATTATGTATTAAAAAAAATATTTACAAAACTTAATATCTGGAATGTTGAAGAAAAATCAAAATTGGACTAAGGCATCTCTATATATTTTTTACTAGTTCATCTAAAGCAATACTTGCGCTTTCCAAAAGCATCCTATCCCAAAACTAATTTTGTTTAAGGAATGCTTGTCTAACTTGAATGTTATCAAGAGTATGTAGTAGCCTTTGTATTCTTGATTATGATTCTCTATGATTCCTTAGGGAAAAATGTTCTATTTCCGATGGTAGGAGTCTAATTGATCCCATACTTGATCAATTGTTCTTAATTATGGACTGCTCGAAATAGGTGCTAACTTCACTTTAATTAGGATTAAAAAAATTCCATGTTCGATGTGTAAGGCATGTTATGAGCTTGAATTCTATATGCCACTCTTGTCTTAGGAATTTATACTCTATATGTAGAGGGAACAACATCATCCTCCATGTTGATAGATTGTAAGTTTGATGTAGTAGTTCTAGAAACACCCTACAAGGCACAAACATACATATTAAAATAGTATAAGAGGGGAAAATAAATTGAAACTTACCACTTCCATAACATTGGATGCATTGAAGGCCATAGTAGGATCCTATACACCAACCAGATGCATGGTCACTTGAGTTACTTTAGCAATGCCCTCTGTAACAAAAACATTAATATTAAAATCATATTATTAGTCCCTGCCCCTTCCGGGCTGCAGGGACTATAGTAATCGATTCGATTACATAGCATTAGTTCGGCGTGATAATCAACAACCATATTTTACATTAAGACAAAGTTTCTTAACAGGACACAGAAACCAATACCATATTTTATAGTTTCTTATCTTTTTAACGAATCAAAATGATCTTCATCTTATTTGGCCTCAAAACGAGGTATACATGTTGAAAAGTTAGGATAAATTGGCAGAAGTAGCGGTCATTAGAACAATTTCACGGATGCATGAACTAATGCTATGTTTGTATTAGCATTAATCTGCAAACATTTAATGTTAACAAAACTTATGGCGTATCAATAAAATTCATATTACAATCCCTGCCGTGTCAAAATTGGCCTCCGTGTCAAGCAATCCCTGCAGTGCCGTGTCAAAACTGTAATTTGCATGAGAACAACGGACTTGACCGACTTGACTTGCCTGCCTTAAAATGAAAATGAAAGCAAAGCATCTTGCTTGTGTTAACATTTTTGGTCTCTGAGATCTCTGTCTGTTTTTTAATTTACTAGATCTGGGCAGCCAGTTAGCTGTCTGTTGCTTCCGATCTTATGCTAGTTGGCCTCAGGGATCGCCATTACCCTAACGCGATTCCGGGTTCGATTCCCCTGCTCGTGAAGTTTCTCCCAATTCAGTACTGTTCCAAAAAAGGCAAGTTACATTAAATTGGGGGAAATCGGCGAAAGGGCAGGTATGAAAGTGAGTTAAATTTTTTACTCTTCGTTCAAAAATGAAATCTTACTTCTCCAAAAAATCATTTGTTAACTAGAACTTATAATAACTATATTATTGAACAAAAACTTGAAAGCCTTACCCGCATCTCTTAACTGAATGGGTTCGAGAAGCCAGCACGTTTCTGTTTGTTGCAGGGCGCTACCTGTCACAATCCCGAGCACAGTAAGCGGCCATTTTGTTCATGAACAACTTGTGTGTCAGGGATCGCCATTACCCTAACGCGATTCCGGGTTCGATTCCCCTGCTCGTGAAGTTTCTTCCAATTCAGTACTGTTCCAAAAAAGGCAGGTTACATTAAATTGGGGGAAATCGGCGAAAGGGCAGGTATGAAAGTGAGTTAAATTTTTTACTCTTAGTTCAAAAATGAAATCTTACTTCCCCAAAAAAATCATTTGTTAACTAGAACTTATAATACTATATTATTGAACAAAAACTTGAAAGCCTTACCCGCATCTCTTAACTGAATGGGTTCGAGAAGCCAGCACTTTCTGTTTGTTGCAGGGCGCTACCTGTCACAATCCCGAGCACAGTAAGCGGCCATTTTGTTCATGAACAACTTGTGTGAAAGAGCATATTTCAAAAATTCAATGGAATTGTAAATATGGGTTAATAATATATATGCAGTTTTATTGGAATTGTAAATATGGGTTAATAATATTTACACAATTTATATATGTAAATAAAAGTAATATTACTTATCATTTTACATTTTACTACCCAGAATATCATCCCAAAAATCAGTGTTTGTCAAAATTAAAGGACGCAGTCGTCGAATGATTGCTTTATTTTTTCACTGACGCCCAAGCCCTCTTTTAGCTTTGCATTCACATTTGCTTCTCTCTTTATCAGGGGTTTTAAACAGTCAGGTGTTCCAGCAGCCAACGTCGACATCTGCTTCAGGATACTCCAAAGTGCATTCAAAGTCTCTGCTGAGACCAGATACGGTGAACCCCATTTTTTTCACATACAGAATGAGTCAAAAGTATTCTATATGTTTGATGCTAAACTGTTTCCATTAATATCTTACATTTGTTAAAGCCATCTTCTCAGACTAAAGTTTAAGAAAACTTGACCAAATAAAAAAGCAACACAGGACCAAAACCAATACCAGAAACGAACAAAACTAAACCGAACCACAGACATACCATGAGCGATGCCAGAATCGCTGATTTGGACTTTGGTAGTGCCAGGGTTGTTTGGGCACTTCGACATCGCAGACATTCTATGGATCATGTCCTCCTTCGGAATCATTACAGATTCAGAGTTCAACTAATTTGGTTCCTGGCTGCCACAGAGAATGAGTCCCTCACCTTCCTGCTGCCTGAGAGCATTGATCTGCTGTTTCAGGTTTCGCTGCTGCCTGAGAGCATTGATCTGCTGTTTCAGGAGAGCATTGATCTGCTGTTTCAGGTTTAGCTATGACGCCTGCGTTACCCGCATATGTTTTACACAGGCCAACACATGTACACATGGCTTGCATGCGATGCACGTGGTAAGGCAAAAAGAAAGTGGCCAGTAGGAAACCATTATAAGGCTCTGGGTAAAGTTACATATTAGATGCGTTACATATTAGGTATCGACCATGCCCTTTGATGTCATTTAAACTTGGCTATGTTGAGATGTCCAGTGACGTGTTACTGATATTTTGTCCCACCTGTTGATTGTTTTAACCTATGCCATGGTAATTGGCTTTTCATTCAGGATTGTCGTTCGCACGGTTTACTTCCAAACTTAAAAACTTTTTCACATGTAACATTCGGTGTCATCTCATCATTAGCATACAAATATCAGACTTAGAACGGTCACTGAAAATTTTTATAGTCAATATTCCAAGATAAGACATTAAGATTATAATATAAAAAGTTTTATGCATGTAACTTTCTATATCGTCACAGTAGCATATAAATTTCATACTTTCTAAGTTCACTAGCCAACATTGCACGATGACTGATTTAAAACCAACTTCGAGATTATTACAAATACTATGTTACATAAAATATATTTCTAAAATTATAATCAATACAATTTATTTTATTTGGAAAAGCCTCTATTTACAATAAATTAAATACAAAGGAGAAGACGAGATTATACGGTTGAAATTTCTATTCTACTGTTTTAATATTCATATCACATCAATATTCATATCAGGATAACATTGATTTTTCTTTACATATGCCTTCCTCGACGTCACTATATACACAGTTTAGTAGTGCAGGTACTAATATTCTGGGCCCCTGATTTAGTGGCTGCTTATTGGCCATCAATTTTAATAAATCTTCTGAGTACGTCATATTTGTTTATATTAAATAGTCAATAGACAGGGCAAACTCACAACTGATATATTCTGAGGCGAATATGGCCATAGCGCATTTGTTTTCTATTCAGAAAAGAGATCACAGCTCCTATTTGATAAGTCAGTTTGTGGTACGAGCATCATCTTCTTAACATACACAACTAGATGATAGGGGCTGTTCAACGCCACTTCGCCCACTTGGTTTTTTTCGTTATATATTGCTCGCTTTTAGGGCTCGACGTGCAGGCGTAGGCTTAATTCGCAGCATCTTGGACCTTATATAAGTGAAAGCATCCGAGCCAGCTAAAGCAGATTCAGTTCCAAAAGATGGCGATTGCTCATGGCAAGATAGCGATTGGCGATTGCTCATGGCAAGATAGCGATTGCTTAGTAACAGAAACTATGAGCTTCGCAAAGAAATTAGCCTACTATGGACAGGGCAGGGACTAGCTGCCCCGCAGCCATCCTTGTTAAAAAGTGAAATAAGTCCACAAAAGTCTAGTATCAAATCTTATATCTCAATTAATAATAGATGAACTAAAGGGTAACTCGCTTTCATAAACATAAATTAAAATAATATAATAAAAGACATAGGATAATTAAACACGGGAAATAAAATATTCAAATTTACCTTACGCACCATAATGTTAAATTTTTTCCCTTCATCATTTCTCAACAATTCAATTAAAACATGCAAAAAGTGGTGCATCCTTTAGAATAAAACTAGGATTTCCATTAAACACATTCTTAAAGAAGAACAAAATAACATAAAATGAAAAAATATTAATAGGAAAACATACGCAAGTGATATCAATAACATAAGAAAAATTCAATAACACATTTAAAAATACATTCATAATACTTACTTTTCATTAAGTTTTCTTCCATAAGAAAAACATACTCAAATGTGATTTTTTTTTTTGGTATATTTATGTTATTATGTTTCATTTACCTATGTGTTGATTGATAATACTTATCAGCATTTAAATTAATGTGTTGGGATGTTCTAGATCCCCTGTCTCACCAAAACTAAATGTGTCCTTTAAACAAGTTTTTAGAAAAACACAAAATAATATGAAACAAAAAATTATTTAATTAGAAAACATGTGTAGCTTATATACATTGTGAAGGCGGTAGACAATTAGAATAGCACCAAATATTCTACTCTATGTTATGCCCATGACACATCCATGGCCCAAGATAATTATCTATCCCAATTAAGCATTATGGTTATTATCCCACAATGCAGTGTTGTTGTGCTCTTACCTCGAAAGTGCACATGCATCACAAACCCCACAACACAACATTGTTACACCTTCCTTTAAACTCCTCACAAGAGTTACAAATTTCTCTCTCCATAGTGTAGTGCATGTTGGCACCTTTCCTAACTCCCCATGGGAGTCACCACCTCGACAAATGTGCAATCCTATGCTATTCCCGACACAAAAAATGATGGGGAATTTTCCCATTTATCAGGTTCGTCATATGATGGCCTGCCATATCGGTGATTCAAAATTTTTTCGATGACTCAAAGTCCTAATGAGCCAATAAACCATTATTAGTTTAGTGTTGGCAATATTGTTCAACACTTGATTGAGTCATTGATCAACTGATGGTTGAGCGACATAAACATGGATGGATATTTCTCTATTAACTCAGCTATCAACTAACAACTTGAATGTTGCTAGTTAGCACATGGGTTCTCATTCTCTTCTTGCTTGTTCATCTGCATCATGTTTTATCAACTTCTATTTTCACTCAAATCACATTGCAACCAAGAAGGTTTGTGTGGTTATATTCACTACACATTATTTACGCAAGATTAGAGGTTTAATGCCCATCCCTATGCTTTTCTATGGGGGCTCAACTATTTTCAGAAACACTCTAAAATGCATGCACGCAATCTAAAACACACACCAAAATTGACAGGGAACAATTTACCAGTTCCAACACATAGATATCAACCCAAAATTGGAGGATAACTTCACATGAATTCATTTACAGATATTTTTGTACAAATTGGCCCACTCCCTCTCTCTCAGACTTCTCTGGTCCTTAGCCTCTCTCTCTCGGTTATTCATCTATAATATTCTCCTCTGCATTCTCTTTATTATCTATCTTCTACACTACTTCCTACACTACCTGTAGAAATTTGGTGATATAATTGCAACTGCTCAAGAAATTTTAATCTAAATCAAGAGACACAATTCTACTCTACTGATCTGCGGAATTCAATTCACAATTTAGAACAACAATCTTAGACATGAAATAAGAAATAGCACACATGAACAATATTTTTTCTAGGGGAACCCAACTGGGAAAAACCCCTTCAAGCCTCTTTGCATTAATAGAATGAATATAGATGTATTACAATTGCTAGGTCATTCTGAGTTCAACGTGCAAGTGAATAAGCTCTCTCTCTTCTCAATGAGAAGATTTAAACTAAACTTGGTCAATTTATGCCCTCTACTTGAGCCCCTATTTCCTTGCACAAATCCTAGAGAATTATCCCCTATTTTTTAGGAATTTTCCTCCATTTGATTGCGCAATTCCCAAGGTTTGATCATCTAATTACATGCAACACCTGTACACTCAAAAGAGTTTACAACTACTTTTTATACTTCCTTAGAATCTCCACCATAGCTGGGAACTCGAATTCTCTGCATGCACGAGTTATTTTAAGTTGAGTGATCAGTTAACTATATGATCATTGAGTTAGATTGTTGTCCCACTACACAATTGACCTTCCACCAGTTCCTCCAACTGTTAGAACTAGTTTAACTAAACTGAACTGGATATAACTAAATTAGATTACTAAAATTTAGTAATCATACATGATTAACTCAACTCCAAGCCCTCTAACTCGAATTTACTAAGCTAATTAAGTTACAAGAGCGACGTCACACATTTTAACTGCATCCAAGTTATTTACTGATGTGGAAATTCAATTTTTCTCAATTTGAACAAGGCAAAGTCAAATTGAGACTTTTTTCTATACTTCTCAACAATCCCTCTCAACAAGAAAGGGATTATCAACCACCCCTATCCTACACCCATGGAACTTGAACTTTCCTCTAGACAAATGCTTTGTCAAGATTTCAACATCTTGTTCCTCTCTTACAATGTATTGTAGCAACATTATTTGCCTTTGAACACAGTCTCGTAAATGATGATACCAGATATCTATATGCTTGCATCGATTGTGAAATACCAAATTCTTGGAGAGATTAATGCAACTCTTTTTTGTTGTTGTTGAAGCAAGAGTTGTTCCTTCTGTATCATTAAGCCAAAAATATTTTACATAGTGTACAACCGTCCACCAGGCACTATGGACTCAGAAAAAAGATTGCTAATCGCCTAAGGCATGACCCCCTAACCCAACACAAGTAACCTTCGAAACCTTTAGAAAACAAACATAGATTGTGCTAAAAAGTTAGCAAGACGTTTGAGAATCCAAATTAATGCAACTCTTATTATCAAAACAGGTCACAATTGGATCCATCATCTGACCAAACAATCCTACAAGTATTTTTCTCGTCCAGATCACCTCACATGTTGATTAACTTGCAGCCATGTATTCTCCTTCCGTCGAGCTTAGCACCACATATCTTTTCTTCCTGTTGTACCAGGAAACTATTGTAAACCCAACATTGAAAATTCCACTTGATGTACTCTTTCAGTCAAATAGACTCCCTGCCCAATTTGCATCTGTGAAGCCACACAACTTCACTCCCTATGTTTGTTTCTACCATAATCCATACTAGGCAGTGCCTCTGAGGTACTATAAAACATGCTTAGCTTCCCTCTAATATAATTTTGTTGGCCTAAACGTAACTTGGCGTAGTCGTTTGACTGCATAGCACATATCTAGTTGTGTGTTCACAAGATACATAAGTGGGCCCACTAACTGTAGGTAAATGGTAGCATCCTGTTCACTAGAGGTGCAATCTTCTTCCTCCAGTTGGCCGCTAGAGGTGTCTCCATGGGCTTACAACTCTCCATGTAGAATCTTTGTAGGATCTCCTTGGAATAATTTCCTTGAGACACAAACAATTCCCCATCATCTTGTCATACTTCCAGCCCAAGGAAGTAGTGAATGAAACCCATGTCCTTCATCTCAAATTCCCTTAAAAGATCCTCCTTGTAAGAGGTGATCAACTGTTCACCATCTATTAATATTAAATGATCAACATATAAAACAATGATAAATAACGTACCTTCTACCAAAATATGATAGAGGTTCACATCAACTTCACTTTTGGTGAAGCCCAAACCAGTGAGATAATTGATGATCCTAGTGTACCAAACATGGGGTGCCTATTTGAGACTGTACAATGCTCGCTTGAGTTTGCACACATGAGACTTATGATCAAATGTATCAAAACCTTATCAATTTTATATGTACACCTCCTCATCAATAACAACATTGTGAAATTCTCTTTTTACGTCCATCTGGTGGATCTTCCACCCCATCTGCGCAACTAGTGAAAGAATTGATCTAATGGATAAATACCTTGCTACAAGAGCAAAGGTTTACTCATAGTCAATTACCTCAACTTGAGAGACATTTGGCCACAAATATGGCCTTATACTTCTCTATGCTTCTATTTTTTGCATGATTAACCTTGGAGATCCATCTCGAACCCATAATTGATTTATCTGCTAGTCGTGGGACCACTTCCCAAACACTGTTCTTCATGATGGATTCATATTCTTCCACCATTTCATCAACCCAAACTGGTTGCTTAACTATTTCCTTCAAAGATGATAACTCAGTCTCTACAAGATCAGTCATTAGAACCATGTAGCTAATGTACCTCTCTAGTGACGTCCTTTGCCTGTGAAAATTTGAAGGAGCTCTTAGATTCTCCCTTGCATCCTGTAATAATCTACCAACTTCCCTGGTTCTTTTTCTCCCTTCTATGGATGGTTCTGCTTGAGTGGATGCTCCACTTTTTGCTCCTCTATTTTTGGATACTCCACAACTTCCTGAGGCTCCTCCTTTGGAGATAAAGCTCCTGTTTTGTTGGGATCTAAAGCTCCCTCTCAAGAGAGCACTACATCACTTTCTCCTCATCAAAATTTACATCCCTTTGCATAACTCTCATTCTAAGGGAACGTAAGTACACATTGTGTATCCAACAAAAACTCCCAACTCTGTTGATGGCTAAAATTTCTTCCTCAAATCTTTGGAGACATGGCAGTAAACATAGGCTCCAAAAATCCTCGAGTGAGACACATCTGGCTTTCTCCTTCATAAAACCTCCTCCGGTGTAATATACCACAAGAATCCAATGAGGACTCTAGTTATGCAAGTCAGATTTTTTGTTACATTTCACTACCCACAAATGTAATGGCAGACCTTAGTTATATAAGATAGCTCTTATGGCTCCAACAATGCTCTGGTTATTTCTCTCAATTACCCCATTCTATTGTGGGTTGTGGGGTGCTGTCAACTCTCTTCGAATGCCTTCTATCCCTTAAAACTCCTTGAAGTAATTCAAAACATACTTACCTCCATTGTCACTCCTGAGAGCCTTCACCTTATTGTCTGTTGGGCATGGAATCCCCCCACAGCATGTTTTGGGGCTCAACGCCCAAGTTTTGGTCAAAGGTTCTATAAGACTCCGCGAATTACAAGCGTGGAGTGCGAAGTAGAGGTTAAGTCATAGAGCTGTCCGCCCTAAAGTAATTTAATGTAAAGTCATGTCGGCCTACCCATGGCCCGCAGACCATGGGATTGTATAAATAGAGAGAGGCTCTAAGTTGAAAAGATAGTAGATGATAAAGGGAGTAGCGAAGGAATGGTTTGAGCTTAGAGTAGGATTCTAAGTGTATTGGGTTATAGTAGTAGGAAGAGGCTTTGTAGCTGAGTGCACAGAGGCCTAGTAGAGTCCACAGCTGAGTGCGTAGGGCAGTGTTGAGTCTGTAAGCAGGATCGAAGGTTACTAAAGAGAAATTGATTCTTATTTTTGTGTATTTTCTATGCAGTATTTTCTTTATGTTTGTATTAGTTTATGTATCGTGCGCACTAATATGATCACTAAATATGTTGTAATAACCATAAATCTTACACACACAAGTTAAGTAATCAATTAATTAGCAAGGAACTTGGGTATTAAATGGGTTGCGCCCTGAGTAGGGTTGAAAGGAACAATAACACGGGTTGCGAAGGACTAACAAGTGCATGTAGCGACGGGTCAGACCACGAACCTCCAGAAGCCCATCAGACATCCCTAGGGTGTGGAAACCTGGTTCTAGCACGCTTCCATACTACTTCGGGTCAGATCTCAGTCCGCACTTCGTGGACTGCTGCCGAAAGGGCCAGTAGTACCGCGATTTCCTTGGCTAAATCACCTCTAAACCTGGGTTAGGCCCATACAAGCCAACAAATGGTTCCGTTGCCGGGACCGGGATCTGCATAAAGGATGTCTGATGTCATGCCATTGGAATCCAATGAAGAAAGAAATTAAAGAGTGGTGGGACAAGAAGATTCACGAGTTTGCAGAATAGGAGAACAAAAATCCATGAGTATCTAAGGAACAATGGTTGGAACGCCACTTGTATGTGGAAATCAATGAAATTTTCTTCGCATCTTTTCTGTCTGAGCTGTAAGAGTGGATTGTGAAGTTAGTAGACAGTCAGGGAAGGTATGGGAAACACAGGGCATCATGGATGATAATATTAAAAAGGCTACACTAGTGAGCGCATTGCAGGATCACGCATTAATGTGGTATATAAAGCATTCTAATGACCATTCGAATGCAGGAATTGTAGAGATCCAAACTGCACTAAACAGGGAATTTAGTAGGCCAAAATCAGAGACACAATCAATCATCCGGTTTAAGGAGATCGTGATGCTCCCGAGCGAGATTCCTTGGGATTTGGACCAAATGCTGAAGAGTACGATCCGCAAAGCCAATATGATGTTAATAGATGCACAGCATCGTGAATGGTTTGTGACCTCACTTACACCACACTTAAGGATGGTGCTGTCAGAACAAAAACTTTCCACCCATGCCGAAGCGTTGGAGATGGAAATGAGATTGCATGAGACCCCTATACAAGACCTTGGGTTGGGAGTCCAAAAAATCCACACACAACTGCAGAATCTGTATCTTGAGATACAAAGTTTGAAACAGGACAAGACAACTCGAACGGAGGTGCGTGAGGAAGTATGGTGCATAAAATGCAAAGGTCAAGGGCATGACAAGGATCACTGTCCAGTGTTCAAAAACTACTTGGCAAGGGGAGGGCCAATGCCGTTATGATCAGAGGCATAGGCAGGGCCGAGCATGACATCTGCATTATGGTGCGCGATCTGCCAGATAGGAGGAAAACACACCATGGATAATTGTCATTTGTTGTAGAAGTATATGCAAACATCCCAACAATTGTTTTGTAATTTTTGCAGTTCGGTAGGCCATGATGAACACACCTGCCAAAGCTATGAATTAATGATGGATCAGACTCCTGCGTATAGGGTGTAGGCCAAAACATGAGCCCTCGACCCAAATGCAGGGATGGCACGCACTGGGTTTCAGGGGCGCAGTCAGGGTCGAGGTGGAATGGGACGAGAAGGGGTCGCGGCAAAATAATTTGCTACAATTGCGGAAGGCCAGGGCATTATGCCCACAATTGTATGAACCCGAATAGGATATCATGTTGGTACTGTAATTAGTTTGACCATGAGGCAGAATATTTCCCTTCACTGATAACAAGGATGCGTGAAAAGGGGGTACTCCAACCCCCTCCAACCTAGAATTTACAAATGATGAGGTCTGAACCACATGAAGAAGACCCAAATGTAAAAATGATGCTCAGGAGTGGTATGACCACCGGAGATGATAAAGGAAAGAAGCCAGAAGACAGTTCGTGGGTTCGCAAGGCTCCTACAAAGGAACCCAAGTTTGACTTAGAATGCGCGATGGAGACATTCATGGAAGCTAAGAATAGCTTCATGGAGACCTCCACTTCAGGTAGTAAGGATCAACTAGAACCAGGGATGGATCCTTCATTGCTCACTATCTTTCTGGAGACATGCATGAAACTGTTGCGCGACAACAAGGCAGTCAAAGGGCTACAAGAACTTATCACTAGGTGCACAGGGTCAAGAGAACCATGCGTGGTCCTGTTGAAGCCTCGAAAATCAGGTCTACAACAAGGGGGATACCCGCCCAGTCCATACCTTGGTTGGCAGATCCTTATCCGTTTGGTATAGTGGGTCCGACCGGGGATATGGGACCAGTTTCCCAATTTATGAGTGTGTGTGTGTAGAATTTGATGTTTCTGATCTAACGATTCCTAATTAAGATGTTCTAATTCTAACTTTAATCTACTGTTATGTTATTATATTCTAATAAGCAAAAAACATCTAAGTCTATACTAACCCGGGGTGTGATTCTTCTGTTATGCGATCTAAAAAGATTTCAAATAACCACTGGTAATAAAGATCATTTAGCTATTATGAGAAAATAATTCAATAAAGATGAACCACTTCATATAGAAAGTTAGACGAAACAGTTGTGAAAAACATATCACATAATGAGTTATTCATACATTAAGCATAAATAAATAGCTATCACCGTACAAAAGTGCCAAATGATAACTTAGACATTCACACATTAATATATAAACAACTAAAACTGAATATCACTTTAACACATAAGCAGAAATGGTTAAGAGATAAAGTACATTATAACTAGTCCTACTCATGAGCTTCAAGCGACAATGATTTATCTCTCCTTGATCTAACATCCACTAAGAGTACAAAAGTGCAACATCAGTAGCAGATATTAAATTCGAACATTAACAAATCTTGTTCCATTCATTCATCAAAACCTCCTCGGAGGGTGCAAAATTGCATGTTCCGAGGACAAGTTTTTTGATAAATTTCTGGACCCTTCTCTAAATGCATGAGAAGGGTTTAAATACTAATAACTAAAACTAAAAATAACTTATTACAAAAATTCAGGATGCGGTTTAAATGAACGTCCTTTTTCTAAGCAAAAAAAAGTAAAACTATTTCTAAAATTAAATCTAACATCTAACTATTTCTGTATTTGCTGCTTAATATTGCAAGCATTTAGTATTTGCCTGAGAAGAGTCAGTTGACCCAATTCAGCTTATAATTATGCTGAGACAATGGAATTAGCAAGATCTGGCGCCATCTTTTCGCCAGAATTGATAACGTATTTGGGAATCATCCGCTGACTATGTGACTTTACCATGTATGCCTAGTATTATTCCTAATTTAACTTGATTAACCCTGAAATTGCTTCTGCCTTTTCTTTAGCTTTCTGTTTCTAGCGACGCCTCTTGCAATTTTTTGGGGTTTGCAGGTAACTGAGCAATTGGAATCTTTCCTTTTTGAGAAATTTTCTCAGCGATGCGCAATTAGCGCTAGGCGCTAATCGCACATCGGAAACTGCCTCTGTTTCTTGATTCGGGCTTCCTTGACGCGTTTTTCGCCTTTTGCGCATTTCGGGAGATATAAAGCTCAAACTTTGTGAAGATAATGATTGCGTAAGCTCTTGACCTCAGTCTTAAACTATTCATTTCTCTCATCAACACTGTCCATGTATGTGAAAATTTGGGGCCTCGCTGCTATCCAGTGCAGGAATGAATGAGCTAAATCTGTAACTGATGTTTCAGCCGACCTTGATGGGCCTGTAGTAGCCGCAAATCCCATTACCTTAGGATTCTCTTCCTTGTGCCTTTCCAGATGGAAATTGGAGTCCTACCTTTCTTCCTCATAGTTTCCTGCATACTACTTTGTATAACCTTTTGTTCTTCGTTCCTGCAGTTTTACAAATGAGGTGAAAGTAATAATAAAAATAATGACAGGAAAGCTTTAAATGCCAAAGATATGCAAAAACACGCCACTTTACATCAACTGGCTCTTCGATAAGCACAAAACCCTATTTTATTAACAACTGGCCTATAACCCATTAATTATCATTAAAGCGCGTGACCAGTTCTTGGTTTATGGAAAAAGATTTTTCTTGAATATTGAGCCAGGAAAATTTGCGATGGAATGATTCTGCGATTTTCATCGCAGTATCGTAGATCGCAACATCGCATTATCGCTATATCACTGCATCGCATTATCGCTATATCGCTGCATCATAGTATCGCAGATCGCAAGATCGCAAAATCGCTTAACCGTTATGTGTATTTTATGCGATTTTGCGATATGCGATATCACATATCGACAATTTTGAGGTTTTCCAACGTGAGTGCTTATTAATGTATGCGATGCGATGGAGTTTCGCGTCGCAATCTCGCATTTTAAAGATTTTAGCTCATGAGAAGGTATCCTATCATTCTTTGCGCGATGCGATATTTCTTAAGGAGTGACTTTACTTTCTTCATCATGAAACTTAAGCTTTTTTAGATTTTTCAAAGGTATTTTCCTAAGTTCATGATGGTAAGTTTTATCCAAAGGAAATATAAGCACTAATTGTTTTTTTTTAATTTTTGACTAAGGGTCCCCACTTATTTAGTATTAGCAATAACACCATATAAGGAGGGGGGTTGTTGGTGGCCACAAAAATTGGCGATTCACTTGGAAGAACCAGTTATCTTTGTTTTTCTATTGAATTTTCTAAACTTCCAAAATAGAAAATTTTTCAGAAAGTTAAACTTTGTTATGGAAAGATAAAGTACATTATGCTCTAATCTGTCAATGAGATTTTGTTTCAACTATTTTCAACTTTGATTATTTGCTCCCTCAAGCTAGTCCTTGTATTTACATCAGTCATTAATTGGTGTGTAAAGATAAACAAAGTCTTCTCTGTAAACCAGTTTTAAATATGCTCATTTGTCGTAGGTAGAGCCTCTGCTGTTAGCAGGCCTTTATAGCCTCGACAGGGTTACCTGTTACCCAGCAATGATCCTATATCCTACTTAAAGCAACCTACAGCTCTCAAAGAAGAATCCACATCAACACTTATTGCTTTGATTTTCTTTTACTCTTTAAAGAACAATGTCTTGGTTTGATAGCCAATTTGTGACACAGTCATTCACTTGATTTATAACTTTGCTGAACAAGCTAGCTCGTGATGAGACCCCTTGCCTTTTGATTGTAACAATCTTGAGTCATTGCCCTGTTGTGGTATGCAGTATTTGGCAAAGTCAACAAGTTATAATATTTGTGATTATGATAAGCCGGCTCGTGATGAGACCTCTCATTCTTCAAGATGAAGTGTATCCTTGGAGTGTTCCTCTGAAAGTTGTGATTTCCTTAGCAGGGAGGAAGTCATTGTTTTCTTTAGATAGCTCTGGACGACAATGATAGAGTTTTTGGAAGTAACTGTTCTACATAGAATCTTTATTTTGTTATCGATACCTTTCATTGCACTGATATAAAGCAATTTCTTCACTAAAGGTTATTTTCATCAAACTTTATGAAGTCGAAACTAGTGTCATATCTAGGTTAGAGTCTTTAACTGTATCTTTCAATAATAAAGATCAATTTTCCAAAAGATTTGCTATTTATACAAGCGAAAAATCAAAATCTGAAAGAGAGTTGGTATCTTTTCGTAAATGCCTAATGTAACCATTCACAACTGGTTTTATTAAGAAAAAGAAAAACTATTACTCTACAAAAATAGAAGAATAATCTTCTATGGAAAATATTTCTTAAGAATTTGTCCATTGATAGGAAAAGAGTCTCTTTTACCTGCTAAATCCTGTAACACAAATGTTGATGGACCTAAGACTTCTACAATTTGAAAAGGACCAAGCCACATTCTTTGAAATTTTGTATGTTTACCCTTTTCTTCGTGTGCCTTGTCCCATTTTAAAACTAAATCTCCCACCTGAAATTATTTTATGGTCATTATATTTGAATCAAAAGAGGATTTTACTAATGCCTGATGATGAGCATGCGTTTTCTTAGCTTGTTCTCACTGTTCTTCTAATTTGATTATTTCCATTTGCGTTAAGTGTAATGAGGAAGTTGGTACTTCATCAATGTATTGAACTAGAGACAAAGAAGGAATTGTTAAATGAGTCGGAAGAACAACTTCTCTCCGATAAACTAAATTAAAGGGAGAAGTGCCGATGGAAGCTTTTTTCGTTATTCGATCTGCCCATAAAGTGTATATTAAGGATTTATGCCAATTTTTATGATTTTGGTCTACTTTTCTTTTGATAATCCTGATTAGGTTTTTGTTTGTAGACTCGACTAATCCGTTGCCCTGTGGATAATAATTGGTTGAATATTTAAGTTTGAATCCTCTTTTAAGTGCAAATTCAGTCATTGCATTTCCAGAAAAGTATGATGCATTATCGAACATTAAAGAGGAAGGTAATCCAAACCTGGTGATTATAGATTGATCTATGAACTCAATGATATTTTCAGCATTAGTCGTCTTGAGTGGAACTGCTTCTACCCACTTAGTAAAATAATCTGTTGCTGTAAGGATATATCTATGCTGCTTGGAAGAGTGAGGAACGATCTCACCTATTATTTCCAATCCCCACTGACTGAAAGGTTGGCCGATGTTAACTGGTTGTAGTGGTAAGGATGGCTTCTTCTGTCTTCTAGCAGTAGTTTGGCAGACTTGACATTTCCTCACATAACTGTGTGAGTCTTTGAATAACGTGGGCCAGTAATATCCTGCGTGCAAGATTTTATGTGCAGTAGCATCTCCAGCGTAGTGTCCGACTGTTGGCCCATCGTGGAGTTCCTGTAAGACTTTATCAGCTTCAGATTTCTCAAGACATCTAAGGAGAACATAATCGTAATTCATTCTAAAAAGAATATCATTTATGAGCTGATATTGTTTGGCTTTTAATCTTAGATCTCTCTTCTTAGTGTAATCAAGGTATGAAGGAGCATATCCATTCTTAAGATAATAAATGATATCAGCATATAATGACTGCTCATGGTTTAGGCTTACCTCGCACACTTGTACCTCTACAGATGGGATTTCAGAAATTTGCGACGCTCCAGCCAGCATTTTGCAAAAGCCTTGACCTCTTACAATGTTGCTAGTTTAATTTCTATGTCATATTCTTGTAAGGCAGTTACCCAATTGGCCCTCTTCTCACCCACATCCTTTTGTACTAGAAGATTCCTTACCACTGGAAACAACACTATAATTTTGGTGTGGGTTTTGAGTAGAAAAGGTCTGAAGTATTTGATCGCTTTGAAAACAGAATAACCCTGTTTCTCCACATCTGAGTAATTTAATTCAGCACCCTGTAAATTTGAACTGAAAAAAGCAATTGGTGCTTCCACCTTTTCTTGATTCGTTTGAGTGATTATCGCAGCATATGACTTGTCTGAGCCAAATGTGTATAAAATAAAAGGCTCTAAAAAATTCGGAGTTGCTAAAGATGGAGCATTAATAATAGCCTATTTGATCAGGTTAAACGCTTCATGTTCATCTTGGCCCCATTTAAAATTAGAGTTCTTTTTTATCATGAAAGGAGATACAATTCATGAAAAATCTGGAACAAATCTCTTTACAAAATTGATTTGACCAAGGAAGGATTGCATGGCTTTTTTGTTATGAGGTAGGGATATTTCAGAAATTTCTTTGATTCTGTCAGAGTCGATGTGAATACTAGATTTTGACACTATGAATCCTAGAAGTTTCCCTTCACTTAATGTGAAAAAAGATTTCTTTGGGTTAAGTGAAATTCCGTACCTTAAACATCGTTGGAAGATTTTCTTTAAGTCTTTGAGATGGTCGCCTCGTTTCTTGGAGTACACGGTTATATCATCCAAATAAATTACTACAGATTTATTAACTAAACCTTTAAATGCAATGTCCATGGCTCTTTGAAATGTTGCACCAGCATTAATCAAACTAAATGGCATCTTGCGATATGCATATGTGCCCCATTTAGTTCTGAATGTGGTCTTCAATTAATCATCAGGATTTACCGGCACTTGACTGTATCCTGAAAATCCATCCAAGAAAAACATTAATTCTGAGCCTGCCACTGCCTGCAATATCTGCTCCATAGGTGGTAAGGGAAAGTTGTCGTTTTGACAGACTTTGTTGAGATTGCGAAAGTCAATACAAATCCTAATATCTTTGTTTTTCTTTCTAACAGGTACCATATTGGAGACCCATTTAGAATGTCTAACAGGAAAAATTATCTTGGCTTTCAACAGCTTATTGAGTTCAGTTTTTATCTGATTTTCTAAGTTGGGATGAACCTTTCTCAATTTTTGTTGGACAAATTTCTCATTATCGATCATCGGAATAGTATGTTGGATGATAGAGGTGTCGTATGTTTTAAGTTCATCATAATTCCAAGCAAAAACGTTTTTGTATTGCCTCAAAAGACGAATATATTCTAGCTTTTCTTCAGGGGCTAGGCCAAGGCCTAGATTTATGTTTTGGGGTTTGGCATCGGTTCCTAGGTTTACCAATTCGTAATTCAAGGTCAAACTTTGGAGCTTCGAATTGGTAGACCTTTTAAACCGATCTTTCAAATCGTACAGGTCTTCTAACTTGACCACTGATTTAGGTATAGCATTGTGAGTGCTATCTTGCTGTAATTGTTGATCATGTTGATCTTCGTCGATTATTTGGTTGGAGTAGGATCCTTCAGAAGTAAGGAAATTTACAATATCAGGATCGTCGTTGAATATTCTCCAATTTGTGATGTTGTCAGGAATAGAAGGTCTAAAGATTAATTCTATTAAGAATCTATCTGGACTAAAATCTTCTGAAGGAATGAGCTTAGAAGCTACGTTAGCTAAAAGGTCAGCGCTTGCATTCTGGAGTCTGGGAATTGATGAAATATTGAATTTTATAAAATGCTCAGTCAGATCTTGAACTAAAGATTGATAGTGTTTTAAATGACCTGACAAGCAATGTATAGTATTCCGTACATGTCTGACTACAATTTCAGAGTCTCCGAAGACTTGGAGGTACTTTATGTATAGCCTGAATGCTTTGTACAACCCTTGGAATAAAGCCTCATATTCTACTATATTGTTGGTACAATCAAACTCGAGCCTGCATGTTAACATGATATTATCTCCTTCTGGACTAATTAGCACGCATCCTGCTCCTACTCCTTCGTTAGATTTAGAACCATCAGAAAATAATTTCCAAAACAAAGATTTATTTACAGGTCTATCTAAAAAATTGATACATTTTGAACTATCCGTTTGAGAAAAATTTTCAACTTGGGACAAAACATAATGTTCTAAATAAGGTGACGTATGAGCATTAAAATTGCCGAGAAAAGAATCCATTGAGTAATTGCCAATTATGCTACTGTTATATGCTACTGGTTCATTTTCTCCCTCTAATTCCATTACTATGTACTTCTGATGTAATTCTTGTTCAACTTTTATTTGATTTGGCTTACCATTGTAAGGCAGCCACATGTGCGACCAGTCAATTGCGAAGTATCCATGCAGTTTTTCTGACCAATCCCTGCTAAGAATTAAGCCATAAAATTCAGGGATATCAGCGACTAAGATGTCAATAACTTGACATACCTTCGAGTTGGATGACAACCTTATGGTTACTTGATTTAGTTCGCCAATGACTTCGACTTGAGATCGATCCAGCTGAACTATGCGAACAACGGATTTCTGCGGTTGAACGTTTAATTTGGTGCATATGGATTTTGGTAAAATATTCGATGAAGCACCTGAATCCACTAAACAATTATGTACATTTTTGTTAAAAATTTCATAAGTAAGGAGAAAAGGGGGAGTATGATCTCGTCTACCCAATTAAAAGCGATGTCATTTGGATCAATCTTGTTAGTCATATTAGTTGGAGGTCTTCCCATGTTCTGAGAAGCTTGAGAAATTACAGCGGCAGGCAAAGGTGCAACTGGCATAGCATGTAATTCTTTCATCATTATCTTTTGTTGATGCTTTAGCTTGATCAATACGTACAGAGTGATGTTGGCCCTAGTCTTTTTCATGTCTTCTATAATATTGTACTCCATTTCATCCGAAACGATCGGCGTTTTAGATGGAGTAGGTGAATCTGTTTGGACTAGGCTAGTTTGAGTCGCTTTAGATGTCGTTTTCTTTGTTGCGACTTTATCCTTTGTTGCAGAGCTTGCGCTCTTTTGTTTTGGGGTATTTTGGGGAGGATCAAGCTGATTTCTACTTCGTGTGTTAATTGGGAATATTTCTTGATATTCCTCTTGTGGGAGGATGAAATCCCACATTCCTTGTAATTCTACAACTTCTTCATCATCGGTTTGCCCTCCAGTGGCAATTTCCTCTTCTTCTTCCTAGGTGGCCTTGAATCTGTTGACGGGCCTCTTTTAAAGCTCTGTAGGGTCTTTTTGAAGAAGTTTCTGCTACTTGTTTTTTTATGTCGACCATTCATTGGACATGGTCTTCAGAACTTTTTGCAATCCCTCCAAATCGAATGGATCTTTTGCTTGTTTCTTCTTGGGCTCTTCTTTGAAGGTGACCTTCTTAGATTTATGTTCTTCTATCGCAGATTTCTTCTCTAAGGCTATTATACGTTTCTCTATTGTTATGGCTTCTTTCATGTTTTCAGCTAGGGTTGTTTTATTAGCCCTGTCCACGAAGATTGCTATGTTTGATGGTAATGCAGTGATATACCATTCACATCGCACTTCCTCGCTGGGCTTGGAAGCAGTAGGAATTTTGTTTAGAATTTTATTGAAACGTAGATTGAAGTATTTGATAGGCTCTCTAGATTTTGACCTAAGATTGGATAGGTTGTTGATTAACGTTGCCATAGACCTGTCGTCGCCAAACTTGGTTAGGAATTGGTCTTGGAAGATGTCCCAACTGGTAATAGATCCAGAGGGTAATGAGAAATACCACGATCCGGCTGTTCCTTGTAGAGTATAAGGAAACAGTCGAACAACAACATCTTCATTAGTAACCCCGTTGAGGTTGATGGATAGCATAAAGTGTTTATGTGCTCTTCTGCTAGCATGCCTGCCTCGAGATTGAACTTAGGCAGCCATTTCTCAGGATGGGCCGGTATTTGACTCAAGGGTGCAGGCATTAAGACTGTCCCAGGGTTTTTCCATGGAGACTGGGCCATTGCTGAACTGCTAACAGGGGGATTTGCAGAAGATGATCCCTGTGGTTGGGAAGATGAGGTTATTATGATCGCATATGAGTGAGGAGGAGTTGTAGGGATTCCACTGGGTGGATTGATAATGGTCTGGGGTGGAGGAGTAGATGGTTGACTTCGTGATGGAGAGGTTGAGATGGATGATGTTGATGAAAGAGTCTCGCTGTTGGACCCTTTAGGTGACTTCCTTGCTCTTTTCCTTTTGGGAAGAGGTAATTCAGTTGGCCGAACACCAAACTTTTCACTCTTTAATCTGGTCAGGGGATGAGCAGGGTTATACTGCGAAGTCACGCTGCCCTGAGATTTATCAGATCTTTGAGGGGAAATAGAAAATCGCTGAAGTTTGTGAATCAGATATTTGACTTCAGGAGGTTCAATAACAGATTGTTCTGAAATGTCAGGATTTGTAGCAGTGGTTGATGCTCTAGCGACTTTTAACTCTGGATTTAAGTGTAATGGAGAAGTCGGGGGAGATGGTGAGGGAGATTTACTCTCAGAATGGTATTTTGATTTGGATTTACTTGCCATTCATAGTTCAGGCCCTCTTCTAGCACCAAATATGTTGAAGGCCCCGAAAATCGGGTCAACAACAAGGGGGATACCCGCCCGGTCCGGACCTTGGTTGGTAGCTCCTTATCCATTTGGTATAGCGGGTCTGACTAGGGATATGGGACCATGCACGAGCTTGAACTCAGAAAAGGATAAATCCATTGCTTTGGAAATTCAAAGATTGATGTCTAAAATTGAGGAGCCATTGTTCACTGAGATACAGAGAGGGGTTCCACCTAGACGTTTCACAAAGATGAAAAAAACTCAGGATCACGGTTGAATTTGGGGCTTGAGATTAGGGCATCTAGAGTCAAGGCTTTAGGTAGTTTTCGAGGAGCCAAAATGCTTAATTTGGGTGTCATCAAGAGGGAGGCAGCTAGGGTTATTCTGTTATGCTCCATTCGTGATCTTCGTTGTTGCTTAGTAGGTTTGTGTTGATTCATACATGTAATAACAAACTAACATAGAATTTTTAATTTTTATTAATAATTATATCATTAATTATTAGAAAGTAAACATTATTAATATTAATGTTAATAAACCTAATATTATAGCCCTAAAATTCAGGACTAGTATTGCAAACCCTAATATTAAAACACAATACTTTACACATAATATTACGTGAATATTACAAAACCCAATATTTTAAAACTAATATTAAACCAAATATTGTAAACCCTAAATTATAAACCCAATATTATAAACATTAATATTAAACCCCAATAAAAAGTGTAATATTAAACCCTAATATGAACTATAATATTTAACCCTAATAAATATAATTCATAATATTATAAATGACATATATTAAACTCTATATATTAAACACCCATATTACACACCCTATATTATAAACCTTAATATTAAACCCAATATCATAAACCCAAATATTATAAACTCAATTTTATAAACCCTAATATTATAAATCCAATATTATATGTTGCATCATTCTCCCCACAAAAACCATTGTCATATCCTTATGAATAAACCATTGCACTTCCTCCTTAGGCTAGCATCATTGTTACAGATCTTCTAGCCTGCTCTAGTCAATCCAGAGAAGATAAAGAGACCATTGCTCTTTGGAATGCATAAAGTCTTAAGAAAAACACATACCACACAGACATAGTGATGCATTAATGTGATAGAAAATATGTTTGAACACTTCAAAAAGGAAAATCAACATAAGTTGGAAGACAAAAACTCTATTAGAAATTAGAACCAAGATCATGACCATTCACCACTTCAAGAGGGATCTCTTGCAAACAATAAAGGAAATGTTGATGGTCATATCCCTTGATGGTATAGATACAACAAAGAATCCCATTGTAGGTGGTGTGTTGGACTATATTTTTTTTTTTTTGACAAATTCGGTTGCTATTATAAATCTGAAAAATGAGGGAGACTGAGCTCCTGGAATACATACTGAGGTGCCAGAAGAGCTAGGGAAGAAGGAGTTACAGCTTAAACAAAATTCCTCCTTAATCCTGCCTTTTGGGCTTCTAAAAACCAAAGACCAAAGTTAAATCCTAACAAACTGCAGTAATAAATAACAACATTTACAAAGCACATCAATCTATATTACTGTGGCTGATGTGTCGAGCAGTGGACTCTTCAGGTTTGTCGTCGACGCCGACTTGCTTCAAACTTGACGAACTTGTTGGAGCTACATTTTTCTTTTTTGCTGTTCCTTTTCTACTGTTCCGTTTTTTCTGTTGTTCCTTTTCTGTTGTTCCATTTTTTATGTTGTTCTTTTTCTGTTGTACCTTTTTTGTTGTTCCTTCGGGAAAAAGGAACAACAGAAACCAAAGGTGTTGTTCCTTTAGATCGGCAGAAGAAAAAACCAACGGGAGGAAAGCTTTGGAAGATCTGAGAACAGAATGAGAAGGGGAAGAGAGGAGTGCAAATAAATAAGATGGGAGGCGCAGAGGATTAAGTAGGGAGGAGGAGTCATGGGAGGGAGACAACGAGTGCGGAAAAGGAGTCATGAAATGAGATAAGCTAGCTAGTTTCATGATTGCAAAATAGGGCAATGTAATTTTTGAAAGAAGGCAGATCATCGAGCAGATAGAGTCTTGGACATGGATCATGAGGATCTTGAACTAGTTCCAAGTGTTAGGGATTTCTGATTTGAGGACTTGGAAAGGACAGAGGAGGTTCAGTGTCATGGCAGATATTGATGAGATTCCTCATTATTGCAACGTAGGCTACCCACTGCTCTATTGCATGCCCTGTTGGCAAGAAGGTCGACATCCTTGTTGAATGTACGAAGAATGTGACGGAAGGTCAGAGTGATGAAGGACTAGCTCAAATTTTTGCACCTGCTGATGGACTGTTGAAGAAAGACATTGGGTGAATCTCTGTTTTGGGCCATGAGGCCGATAACAATTACTGAATCTCCAAAGATGAGAGTTGTGTCTATACTGAGTTTGCTGAGCTGAATGAGGCCTTGATACAGGGCTAAATCCTCAGCCTTGTTGTTGGAAAGGTGCATGAGCCCCCATTCATAAGAGACCATACAATCTCCATTGGCATTGCAAATCACTCCACCTGCTCCAGAAATCCAAGGATTTGATTTCGAGGCACCGTCGAAAAAAAGATAATAAGTGTTGCAGTTTTTAAGCCATGTAGCAAATTCTTCCTCCTTAAGACGAATTTTCCAACTGTAATACATTTTACTTTTCCTACTGCTGGTGGTGGCCTCAATCTGATTACTATTATTTCTATTCAGTATATAGCCAATGAAAATTCACTCTTCCACATTAAGATCGGTGATGTCTATGCTTCTGCAGTTTTTGACTGAAATAGTTTCCAAACCAAGACTCCTTGCTTTGTTGCATAGATTCCTAGTGATTGTGTCCTTGTCCTTAAAAACTTTACGATTTCTGGTGAGCTAGATAGACCATAAAATAGTGAGGGGTAGGGTGTCCCATACCCTTTTTATTGTGTTGTGTTTTCTTTGTTTCCAAGGGTAATTTTTCCTCCATTGATGAATAGCCTCTCCTACAGAGTCCTGAACGCTCCAAGGGATGAGATTGTTATGGGATATACTTCTCCAACAGACTTTAGCAAAAGGGTAGGCAATAAAAATATGCTGTATAGATTCTTCGTCAGATTGACAGTTAGGACAACGTGAAGGACCAATAATACCCCACGTCCGAAGGTTATCAGCAGTGAGTATTTTCCCTTTCAGAAGGGTCAACAGAAAGAATTTAATTTTGGGCAGAGTTTCATATTTCCAAACCATTTTCCAACGGTTCCAAGTGGACACGGGGTGATGGATGTTGCAAATGTACTGGTGAGCAAATTGAACAATATACTTTGAGCCTGACAGGTCCCAATGAAAGCCATCAGGTTCATTCTTTTTAATTGGAGCTATACCGTGCAAATGGTATTGAAGAGCTTGAAGACTGGCCATGAGATGAATAGGAAAGGCTGGGAATGTCCATCCCGACCATAAGTTGGAGTGGTTGTCCAACAGAGAGATCTGGTCTAGGTGGCAAATTCCTATACTATTAAAATAGGTGAGAATGGGAATGACTCCAGCATGGCTGTTTAATGGTTGCCTGCCCATTATTTGTCTGATCCAATATTGATATTAGTACCTCCTTTAGGAACTTTGTAGATATTCTGGATCATGAGAGGAATTGATTTTTTACATAGACGCCAAATTTTGGAAGAGTCTCTGTTTGGTCAATTTAGTGTGTCCTAAATTTCTACATTGATTATCAATCCGGGAGTCGCAAACTGATGAAGTGTGGCGCACTATATGTGCAAGATAACCACTTTCTTACTTTTTGTCGTTTTTTATTTTTATGTTGTTTTTGGGGGTTTTTATCTTCGTTTATCTCATAATGTGAATGGAATTCCTATTCCTAAGTCTCTAGAAGGCAAGTATGGTTATAGGTTTTAAAGCAATTATGTCCTCTATAAGTGTTCCCAAAACTTAACACTTCAGAAGGTCTTAGAACATACTAGTTATGAAAGTAATACTTGAATCAAGAATGAAAATATGCTGCTATTTAAAACAAGTAATTAATGAACTACTGATCATGAAACTATCATCTCTGCTGCTGTCTAAATACAGAAAAATGATTTAAGCTACTGCACTCAAGGAAATCAAAGATTGCAAAGAAAGTAAAACTAAAATCAAATTACATCATTCATAGTATGATTTCTCGCCAGTTAGTCTAGCTATGGCTTTCAGAGATAATCGTCAATGACATGAGAAATCCAATATATAATTGCAGAAAAGTAAACTAAAATCAAATCGCAACATTCATATTTCGATCCCTCGCCAGTTAGTCTAGCTATGGCTTTCGGAGGTAACCGTCAATGAAATGAGCAATCCAATATCTAATTGCATAAAAGTAAACTAAAATAAATCACAACATTCATATTTCGATCCCTCACCAGTTAGTCTAGCTATGGCTTTCGGAGGTAACCATCAATGACATGAGTGAGTTGATTTCTATACTAACTTAACAAAGCAAATGAACAAGACTGAAATCAACAAAATAGAACTGGAATTAAAAGAAACTAAGAAAAGAAAAGTCAGCAGAGGATAAATTCCATATCACTAGTTATTGTGAAAATTATATATAGATGCCCGGGTTGCCTACTCTATCCTGAAACATGCACACACTGATCAGCGTTATACAAAGCTTGTAAAGTCATGGACAAAAGTGAAATGTTAGAAATATATACACAAGTGAATAACTATAAAACATGTGCAGTGAAAATAAGGAAATGATACATAAAGACTATACAGCAACAATGGAAACAAAACCTCAGTGTGCAGGGGTCCTCTGCACAACCTCGGCCAATAGGCTATGAATCCAAAATTACGTTCACGCCAGCATGCAGAACAGAGTCTTCTTGTATATCTCAAAACACAGTTACAACAATAAAACTAGTGTCACGACACAGTGAATTCTTAACAGCAAAATTACATTCAAAAGACTAACTACTATGCGTATAGAAACACGTTATTTATAACAAAGGTTATATAATTGTTTTCCTTATAGAACTACGTGAATAGAGACACGTAAAAGACAACGTCCATGGATTCAGCATAATGGTTGTTGTGATGATTAAATCTATTAAGGGTGGCTGTTGGATTCGCCTTGTGGAGCAGTCCATAGGTGTCGATATGTCTCCAAGGATCTAGGAACGGCCACGAAAGTCTTCACGTGTTTGAAAACGGAGTCCTGTTGTCGTAGGACTCCTATGTTTGACCACCGCTTGACCACCTTTGACTGCGACCTTCTTTGATGAATCCAGCTGGACCAATAGGACCTGATCCATGTCCAGGTCATTTCCAACTTGCCCATGTGGCTTGCTTTTCCTAGTGACACCTGCAACTTGGAGTTTAACAAAAATAGCTGCAGAAAGTTGAATCAGCTGCGGAAAGTGATAAGATTCCGCAGCTCATGAGAAAAAATCTAGTTCAAACAGCAAACAAAAAACATAATTAGAAAACCATTTTAATGCTCTTTTGGAATCACTATGCAATGATTTTGATAGCTTAGGAGGTTCAGGTGAGTGGAAAAAGTCTAAGAAAGTGTGTAGGAGAGATGCAAGTTCAGGGCTCAACAGTCTCTGATAGGGATATCCTGATCAAGGAGCTGCTGCCTTGGGAAATTTAGGTATTTGACCTCCAACACTCGTTTCCACCAAGCCGAGAGACCAGTGATAAGCCTCCAGACAATCTTGCCTCCAAAGGCAAGGTTAAGAAATTTGGGGGATCTAATCCCAAGACCACCTCTGTCTTGAGATTGGATGACTTGCTTCTAGCTAACTAAATTGAATTCCTTTTTATCATTTTTCCCTCCTTGCCAGAGGAATTGGCGGAGGATGACTTCCATTTTGTAGTGGAAAGAGGCTGGAGCTTGAAGAAGAGATAATTGATAAAGAGGTAGGGAGGAGATACCTGATTTGAGAAGGATGAGGCGGCCAGCTGGGTTGAGCCAGATGGAACCCCAACGCTGCACCTTTCTCTTCATCTTGTCAATAACTATGTTCCAAACTTCAGCCTTCAAGGGACCTATACTTATTGGCAGGCCTAGGTAAGTGAAATGTGACCATTCATAATTGCAAGAGACCCGAAGGATAGTGGCTATGCTGTGCAGAACCTGTGCTGAAGTGTTCCATCCATAAATGCAACTTTTCCACTGATTGACTTGACCACCCGAATACCTCATGTATTTGTCCAGCAGAAACTTAAATCGTCGGGCTATTATCATGGATGCTCCTCCAAGTAAAAGGGTGTCATCGGCGAATTGAGAGTGGTTAATGTTCTTTACACCATTCCCAAATTTTATTCCAATGATGAGACCAACTCTTCGCTTGAAGTCCAATGCTTTGATGAAGGATTCAGCCATCAAAATGAAGAGGTAAGGTGAAAGAGGGCAACCTTTCCTAAGACCCCACAAAGATTGAAAAGTAGTTCCAGGTCGTCCATTAACAAGAGGAGAGATCCAGGGCCCGAAGATGCAAGCTTTGATGAGATTTAAAAGGGCTGCATCAAATCCCATCTTTTTAAAAACAACTAAAAGATAGGTGTGCCTTACTCTATCAAAGGCATTGGCTAGATCAAGTTTAAGGACAAATCCTTTCTCATTCCTAGTTTGGCTAGAATGAACAACTTCTTGGACGAGGAGGATAGAGTCTGTAATTTGTCTATTGGCCAAAAAACCCCCTTGGTTTTCAGAAATGAGAGAAGGGAGAAAGGATTTGAGGCGAGAAGCAGGAATTTTTGTTAGAATCTTGTAGGACGAGTTGCAAAGGGAGATGGGACGAAATCGACTAAAAGAAGAAGGTTGGTTTTCTTTGGGAATGAGGGCTAAATGTGTGGCATTGGTGTAACCACTGATTTTGGCTTTCCGCTGGACCCATTTGAGCGTTTTAACCAGATCTCTTCTTATAATTCCCTAGAAGGCGCGATAAAAGCAAATGGGGAAGCCATCAGGTCTTGGTGCTTTATCCGGCTGGAGAGCCCATATGGTTTTCCTTGTTGATGCTTTTGGGAAGGAATTGTAGCAGGTCATCATAATCCTCTTCATCTGTTGTTTCAGTTAGAAGGTCCCGATATTGGTTGGTAGCAGCCTGTTTGATGGCTTCTTGGGCGGTTTGAAGGTTACCTTCAGCCTCCAAGATTGAGCTGACGATATTTCTTACTCTCCACACAGTAGTCTGTTTGTGAAAAAAAACTATATTCTGGTCCCCTCCTTGCAACCAGAGTTGCCTCAATTTAATCCTCCATTTAGATTCCTCCTCTATGTTTACACGGCAAAGTTGAGAATATAGTTCGCTTTCTAGCACTTTGCTCTCTTGGGTGAGGCCCTGCTCTTCTATTTCCTTTTGGACGTTGTTCAGTGTATTTTTGATCTCCTTTTTTATCCTTTTAGGCTCCTTATAATTGATTTTCGCCCATTCTTTTACCGCATGTTTGGTGTTTCTAAGCTTGGATTCCAAAATGAATCCGGGAGATCCTTCTACATGCCACCTCCACAATTTCTCCACGATATCTTTAACTGCTATAATACCATTCCAGAGCAGGTTGTACTTAAACGGGATGGGTCCGAGAGGGCAATGATTTTCCAGATTAAGAGAAATTGGATAATGGTCAGATGCTAAACAGGGAATAATATTAGCGTACCCAGCAGTGAAGGAAGAAAGAAGCATGATGTTAATGAGAACTCTGTCCATTATGTTGCCTATACCTAGCCTGCAGTTGCTCCAAGTGTATCTCCTATTTTTTGGAATGATATCGACTAGATCGTGGTCTTGCATAATGTCTTCTAGCTGAGTTTTGAAAGGATCTGGGGAGAAAATTCCTCCTCTTTTCTCATTAGCATGGAGAACAAGATTTACATCTCCTCCTAGTATGACATTGGTATTCTCCTTTGCGTTCATGCTGACTTTAATTTCCTCCCAACAACACTCCTTATCCCTGAAGTGGTTAGGCGCATAAATGTTGTATATAACTAGAATATGCTGATCTTCTTTGTTTTCTAACACTGTTTGGATCCAATGCTGGTTAATAATTTCTAACTTATAATTCCAAATGTTTTGATTCCAGATTGTAGCGATTCCTCTGGAAGCTTCCCTGGATTCACTGATGCTGCCATTGTACTGCTTGTTTTGTTCAATGATTTTAGTCATATCCAGCAGGATTTGCTTTGTTTCCTGTAACAAAAAGATCCCTGGTTTTTCACAATAAATAAGATCTTTCAGGGCTACAACTTTGGAGGGGTGCCCTATACCCCTACAATTCCAAGATAATATTTGCATCATTGGGAGAGTGGTGTGCAGAGAGGTGCTCACCCCCCTTGATCCTTGTGAGTTTTCTCCTTATCATGCTGTCCTAAGATGTAAGATTCAATAGGGCTTTGAGTGCCCATTGCTATGTCCTTTTGGGCATTATCATCTCGGTGTTGTTTTGTAGATTTTCTGCCCGGGCCAGGTTTCTTAAGAAAGTCGCTAGAGGCTCCATGGTCTTTGGATGAGCTCCTGGTGAATTTGGAGAGGGGGGGTTCAAGGGAAGTTTGGGAAGGGATAACTAGAGGAGGGGAAGGATCAGAGACAGCTGAATGAATTGTGGGAAGATGCGAGGGTTCCAAGGGTGGAGCATCGGATAAAACCGAGAAGGGATTGGAGGTAGAAGGGGGCAAGGGAGGGGAGAGAGAAGGAAGGGAGGATGAGGGAGGGGAGGATGAGGAGGGGCAGGCAATCTTTGAGGCAAGGGTTCAGATTTTGGCGGTGCTTTAATTGAGGGAGCCGACTTCTTTTTTTTTACTGTTTCCCACTGTTCTTCTTGTGGGTAATTTTCAAAATTAACAAGAGAGGGACAACGATTGGCAAAGTGGTCGTATTCATGACATACCTTACATTTGAACAGTATTTTCTCGTAATCAAGCTGCTGAATATGGCTCCAATCTTCCACTTTGAGTTTCATGGCTTCCAGTAGGCCTTTTCTGAGATCCATTTCCACACAAATACGCACGCATGCTTGCATATTATACTTTTGCTCGCTGCGATCTATGTACTTTCCTACAACATCTCCAATTGCATGAACAAAGTCATCTCCCCAGCAGTGAAGAGGGAGATGAGGGAGTCTGACCCAGACAGGGACAACGTTGGGGACATCTAGTTCCGGATCAAAATAGGGGGTCCATTTGTTTAAGTATAGGCCTTTGGAGTCCATGAAGTAAGGCCCATTTTTGAAGATTAAATCCTTATCTTCTTTAGATTCAAAGTGGAAGGTAGAGAACCCCTTTCCACAGAATCTGATGGAGATTTTACCTTGTATTTTGTCAGACCAATTTATTTCAACCCAACGTTGCATAGTTCTTGGAGATGGCCAGAGGCCCGTGAATTGGCCGATGAGACCTTTTTCTGCAAGAGAGAGGGCTGCCATGCGAGGAATGGCTGAAGGTAGATTAAATTCTTGGAGAATGTCCAACTTTTTGACAAACTTGGATATTGCTGGGCGAGGCCGTTGTGGTGGGAGAGATTTGCCGAGAGCAAAGAATGCATGCTGGGGATCGCCCCCCTCTGGTGAGTAGTCCAAAGGGGCCATGGGAGTTGAGGAAGGTCAAGAGAATGCACAACAGGGTTAGGGCGCAGCAGTGAGCGCGCAGCCGATCAAGCCTATATTTAGGGAAGCTGAGATGAAAGGTTCAAATATCCTTCAAATTATAGAGAAATAAGTTGAAAATGATTTCTATGTATATGATATAGACTTGATTAAATAATACAGGTCCTAGGTGACATCAGGTTATAGTATAAATCAACTTCTCATTGTCCTTACAGATGAACTATATTTGCTTAACTTTTACAACAAATTTTGGAAAAATATTTGGGGAATCGAGTTCATTAAAAGGTTGCTCCTTAGTAATGTACACTTAAGGAAAACAAATTGTTAGTGACTTAGTGTTGCATGTGTAGAAAGTATCAGGTCTAGCCATTACCATGGTTATGGAATATACATCCTTTATTGGTATTATTCTTTGAGGGAGGGATATTTAAATCATATTAAATTCAGGATTCTAAAGAGAAGATATTTATTATAGCATTTTCTTGAGTTTAAAATATTTGACGTCTCATTCAGATGAAGCATTTGGTGTAGAAGAATGCCAATTTACAGTGTGGGTTATACACACACACACACACAAGAAGTAGCTAACAACAACCTCTGACTCTATTTTGCATAGACGAAGAGCATACAGATTGGGTAATGAGAAGAATGATGGGATGAACTACGTTGCATGAATTTGTTTCGTGATACCAACCATCAAAGCACCAAAACCTAAATCGATGTACTCTATGTTCAGATTCAATTACAATGAAAAATGAATACCATGACCTTGAGCCTAATATGGAATCTCTATCACTACACTTAAAGGATTATGGTGATGATGAATAAGCGATATTTGCCATGGCTAAAATGTTTTAACCTTTATATAGCAGAACATTGATAAATCATGCCTTTGGTTCACACATTTTTGAACTTTCATTTCAAAGATTCTGACCTGATCTAACAATATATGTGTTAACTATGAGTAGTAATAAATCAAACTATTTGCGAATTGACACTTGCACTTTACTCACTTTGATGGAGCATTACTCCTTTAAGGTGAAACGATTGATGGATGAAAAAATATATTTTATTTGCACTATTTTCCTTATTACTATTCTTGAATGTTATTTCCCTCAAACTCATGTCATTCTAGATAACATGTCTAAAAGATTAGATGAAAAAATTTGTGTTTAATTTCAAAAGTAATTAAGTAGATTCCATCATAAACCAAACCTCTCAGGTTGCTGATTAAATTAAGGATTTTCTAGTTACATTTGTTAACGAAAAGGATGGGAAAATATGAACTAACAACACTTCAGGATGCTGACTAAATTAAGGATTTTCTAGTTACATTTGTTAATGAAAAGGATGGCCAAATATGAACCAACTTCTCTTTAATATACCAATAATTTTGTGCACATGAAAAAACTTAAAAGTGACATTAACCTAAATTTCATTTTTTTGGGTTCTTGTACTTTGGTATAATGCTTTGAATGTTTTCATAACTAATGGGACATGAAGTTGGTGTGATATGGTGATTGAAATGGTTTAGCAATACATGTTCATATTATTCTCAAATGTGTTGCATGACATCTTGGTATAAGTTTGATTTGATTGAATTTTACACTTTCTCAAACATTATTCTAGTTGCAAATAACTATTGAAAATAAATGTGTGCTTGTTGGTCATTATCCTCAAATTATGGAACTAATTGGAACATGCTCTTGTGATGAATGGTTAACCTTAACCTCTATGAATTAATGTGGTGAATGGATAATCTTACACTCTTTTCTCATTCATCAAAATAGATCTGATCAATGATGGGAATCAATAGTACCATCTCTATAGGCAGAGAGCACAACTATAGACCCAATATTAGAGTTGCAAATATAAAAAAAAATATGATGCTATAAGAGTTGCAAATTTAAAAATAAAATAAAAGTCGTGATCTTCTCACATATTGCTTCCGTGAAGGGGTGTTTTCCATTCACTACATATTAGTTGTTTCCATTGTTTTTGGAATCACCATTACCATAATTGGTTTAAAATAATTTTGAAATAAAAATCCACTCCAAATTCAAAGGGAAACTCTTGGTAAATTGCATCATATTTATCGAGCCACTCCAATTAGCCTCCAAAACTATCCATCATTTGACACACTTCCACAATTATTCATTGCCCTAATCAATCCAACATCGATGTAGAGGACTGAGAACCACCACACCAACCAAACCCACCTAACCAAATTATTAATTAAACAAAAATTAATTAAATTATTTTAACATGCAAGAATTCAAATGAAATTAAATTCATCATTCCCTTTTGATATTAGAAAAAGAATATTCTCTTATTGTGAAATCTTAACCCTCCAATATTAAAAAAAAACATATAAATTCCACAAGGCCAGTTTTGAAATAAAACATATAAATTCCACAAAGCTGATTTTGAAATAGATACCTCGGATTGATGATATGGGAATCAAAAATAAATTATTTTAAATTTCTATAAAATAAATAGAAGAATAAAAGGATTTCCAACTTTAGGAATCATGTTAAATATTAAAAACCAACCCAAACCAATTCCAATGAACTATGTGACCATCATGTCAAAATTAAGATAAAGGGTGGCGGAGAAAATGCAAATCCAATAAGTTAAAGCATTGTGATGGAAGTGTGGATCTTCATCATTCCAAAAGGAAAATTCAATAAGTGAAAGCAATCATGGTGGAAGTGTGGATCTTCATCATTGGAAAGTGAAGATAAAGTCCCTGTCACTTCTATAACTTATAAATTTGTGGAAACATTTTTGGAAGAGGATAAATGCAAGCTACGGGATATATAGAACGTTAAAATATTAAAATATCTATAGCGATTTTTTTTTAATATCATTTGCACTTCAGGAAATTTAACAATGAAGATTTTATTTTTGCTTGAAAACATATACTTTCCCTTACACCATTCAAGGTTCAGATTCACGTTTTGAATCTTATTTGGTTGAATTTTGATTTTCTTCTCTCATTTCATATTTTATTTTTTCTTAATTGGTTTTCATGATATATTTTTTAATCAATTGTTTATATTTTATATTAATATATTTTTTCCCTTTGGAAAAATCGTAATTTTCATTATATTAAGGAAAATTACATGTAGATGATGTTCACATATGTAGTATATGAGGCTAAGTGCCTGTCAATTTAGAGGTAATAAAAAAAATATAATCAACACTCCACGCAGGGAGGTTTTTCCATCAGTATAGTTGATATAATGTTATCAAAAATATACTATGTTCAGAGAGTATGTCTGTCTGTAGATACAACTGGTAAAAATATATACATGATAAAATTAACATATAACAAAAAAGCACAGGCTCCTGCTGAGCCTATACTATGTGGTCCATGAATGGGCGATGATAGTACTGGTAGTGTGCTTCCTCCCTCAGCTCCTAGATCATCCATGTGTTACATGGCCTAACCACTACCTCCTTGGATAACATATCAACAATTGTGTTGCATTCCCTGTATATATGACGACAAACAAAGTTGTCAAATAAAGAGATAAGTTTATGGGCCTCATCCAAGATAGGCCTTAGTGTGTATGCATGATAGATTGATGATCTATTAATTCAATTGCACACTATTTTTGAGTCCCCAAATAGTTGTAGCTTGCTTCATTGTTTTTCTAATGCAAACTGAATGAGATATTTGGCAGTGATGAGCTCTCCATAATTGTTTGTGCCCCCTCCAAGCCCCATTTGTATTTGAAAAAGATGGGAGTCTGACAGGTGTAATATGGCACCACCCCCACACCCTGCTTCTTGAGCAGATCCATCAAAGAAAGCCCATGGCTAGTTGTAGTCAATGGTTTTTGGGACAATATGCCTGGGAGAAGGGTTATCATCGTCATCAGGAATGTTTTTATTGTCTGCTTGAAGTCGAGCAAAGATGGTGGGCCAATGAGGAGCAGTATCCTTAAAAATGAGACAGTTTTGTGTGATCGAGATTTTCGAGCAGATGATGAGGGGAAGGTTCCTGGCCTTTGTTGAGGCTACAGATGACCACCATGTGGTCCAAGCATCTTTGGTAGTCTGTCCCTGCCATGTGCACTGAGTAGGGATGTTCGGGAGAACAGATACCCAAAGATCTAAGGTGATAGGGCAGGTGAGGAAAAGGTGGTCTATTAATTCTGTGTTGTCCTCACACAAGCTGCACCAAAAAGGTCTGTGCATTCCTCTCTTGATCAGATTGTCACTTGTGGGGGTCTTGTTTTTCAAAATTAACCACATAAATACTCTGGTTTTTGGGGGAGCTTTGAGTTTCCACATGCCTTTCCACCATAACATTCTCCTGATCTATGAACCTGGGGAAGAGTTATGCCACTCTGATGACCTCAGCAAGGGTGGCGTTGGGGGGGACTTGATAGATCTGCTTGAAGTGACATGTTGCCAGTGAGGCCATTTGTTGGAAGGTATACACTTCCTCCCCCTGCTCGTTTAAATTTTTGATTGCCTTGCGACCATTGGAAAA
The DNA here is from genome assembly GCA_000404065.3 of Pinus taeda. Lineage (NCBI taxonomy): Eukaryota > Viridiplantae > Streptophyta > Pinopsida > Pinales > Pinaceae > Pinus > Pinus taeda. The sequence continues at coordinate 75,227 of APFE030532421.1, forward strand.
TTTGTGAAAAAAATTGGTGTTGTCATCTCCCTCCATCAGCGAAATTCCTCTACTTCTTAGTCTCTAAGTTTCTTCTCTATCTTTAAGTATTTCCCCCTTTTCGATATTAACTCAGTGAGCTTATCCTTTTGATCTCTGGATATGCAAACCCCTCCTTGCTCATCCTCCAGAGCAGTAATTTCTGATTTGATTTTGCTAAGGGTTTGTACTTCCCGTTCTCTCTTACTGTGTGCCCAAATTTTTTATGGTCTTTTCAGCGCTTTCAAGTTGCTGACAAAACCTTCTGTTATGTTCCCTCCAGCATCAGGGGGGTGGGCCTTCCAGAAGTCTGAAACCATTTGAGTATAGGAGGCGTCCTTCAACCAGGTGGTGTTGAATTTGAAAGGGGCGCTAGGTTTTCTTGTTCCTCTCCTTATGTCAAGAAAAATCAGCAAGTGGTCAGATATACCACCTGATCCAACCCACTGTCTAAAGATGAGGCCTAACTCCAGTAGTCGTTCCTTGATGAGGAAACGATCAAGCCTTCTCACAAGACTATCCTCTCCAATCCTTCTGTTTCTCCATGTAGGAAGAATCTTAGCAGAGGGGATATCAATAAAGCTATGGTTCTCAAAGATATGTTCAAAGAAGGTAGAGAGGGGATCAACCTGGGCATGATGACCCCAAGACTCCAAGAAACCCATAGAAAAGTTAAGGTCTCCACCCAGGATAATGTTGTCATGTTGCAAGATGTTGGAGGTCAAAAGATGTTCCCAAAATATTTCTCGGTGATGACAAGGCCCATATACATTTATCAGTCTAATGTATGTGCCTAGGTTGGATGAGTAGATGCCAGCCCCTAATTATCCAAAGACGCCCCAAATGTTACATGGCTTGATAGAGCGAGGGTTCTATCCCAAGGCTATGCCTCTAGAATGACCATGCTTGAAAGGACCACACAGGAAGCATGGATTCGAGGAGATGAGATATGGCATCAACAAGTCCCAAAGTTTCTTGTAGGAAAACAACATCAATGAGTTCAGACTTAAGTAGTCTTCGCAGGGCTATTTTTTTCTTAGGGATAGCCATCCCTCTGCAATTGAATGAGAGAATATTCATTGGGGGGACGAGTCCAGGGTATTCTGTGCTCTAAGTACCCGATCTATAGTAATTTGACGCCCAACTACAATCTCCTCCCCTACCTGTTGCTTGGCTTTGGAGAGGGAGGATGGTCGACCTTTGGGAGGCTTCAAAGGGATGGGGGTAGATACCAAGCCGATGCTTAAGGAGTCCAGGGCCTGTGATCTGGAAATGGAACGAAGCTGGTATTTGTGGGGAAGTGTTCGAAGATTAGAGTCGGAGGATGCAGATGGATTAGCCTCCGGGACGGATGGGGGGGTACAGGAGAATGTAAGAGGAGGGTGTTGCAGAGGGCAAGCAAGGGTAATGGGGGGGTTGATAAAAAACCAGAGCTCTGATGTGACCCCATAGAGACATCCATGCAATCTGATAAATGAGAGCATTGTATAGAGCAGGGTTCAGAAGTGGACATACCTGAAGATAGCGCAGCTTCAGTAGTCACCCTTGACCTAGTCAGAGGAGGAGAGGATGGCCAATATGATGCTTTTCTGTGCTTCTTTGGGGTCTCCAAGGTCAGGGAATGCTCTGCTGCTTTAGGAGTTGTGTGCTCTGCTGCTTCACGTGAAGGGGTGTGCCTTGTTGTTGCTTGAGTATTTTTTGTAGAAATTGTCCGCCCCTTGCTCCCATTCCTCGCTTTCCCAATTAGAGGGCAATCCTTGTAGAGATGACCCACTTTATGGCAGCTCCTGCACCTACATGGTATGCCCTCATAATCCAAGATCTGTGTTCATGTGAAATTCCTCTAACACAGAGTAGCTTGCTCCTGTAGACCTTCTCGAATGTATTTATGAACTAAGATCCTCGTGTAAGTCATTATTCCCGTGGAGAGGTATGACTTGTCAAATTATAGGTAGGTGCTGAGGGAGTTCCAAATGTGTCTGAATATGTCCCTAGACCAGAATTGTAGTGGTAGGCCAGGGAGGCGAACCCATAGAGGCCCAACCCCAAACTATTCCTTCTTTGGATTGAAAAGGGGGCTCCATCTCCTTAGCAACACAGGGGCCTACTCTATATGCCAAAAATGATGACAAGACCCAGTTCGTATGCTCAGCCTGAACGAATTGTAGAGCAAACCCGCCACGGATGAAGGTTTGTACAAAAGGTAACTCGGCCAAGTGTTTTCCCCATATTTCTGCCACCCATTGTTTTAATTGTTTCGCCATATAGTTCCTGCCCCAGACTCTGCCCACCACGGCTCGTTTCGGCAGTGTCCATGGCTTCTCCCAACTGAATGACTTCCTCCAAGTTGATGATGACATCCTGAGATCTTGATTTTACACACTTTTGGCGTTTCCCGGGCCTACGTCCCGCGTCAGTGTCACCCTCCTATGTTCCACTGTGGGTAGGGTAAGTAGGGTTAGGGTTTGAGGGGTTTAGACCAGGGTCAGAGAGGAAGGTGTCCGATAGGGGGAAGGCCTTGAGAGGAAAGAAGTGGGTCTCCGAGGGATGCAGTGGAAGGGTAGTGGGATCCAGCGAATGACTGAAGAGGAGGGACACCAGAAGAGCAAGTGGTGAGATAAAGGCCAATGCAACGAGCCACAAATTGCATGGAAGTCGGCAATGAAGGATGCGTAGCGAAAGGCGGCCAGGAAGGAGGAAAAATGGGTAGAGAGATAATTGAGCAAGAGGGCCCCGTAATTGCAGGTAAAGGAGTGATGGCCTTTGTCAAGTCTCTGCTGAACGGAAAGAAACCTTCCGAGCTTGAATGAGAAGTAGTCCATATGGAGGCACCTTCGAGAGGGTCTTCCGAATAATCCATGAAATCAAGGTCCATGATTTCTCTGGGAGGTAACGTCAGTTGCTGCTGTAATCCGGGTTAATCGTCGCTGTAGGATACCAAGTGCTACAAAGGAGATAGGTGAGGGCATGATGCGGTCACGGAAAATATGCCTTATGCAGAAAACGGGGAACAGGGGAGCTAGAACAAAGATCAGGTGTGACGACACCAGGTGGGGGGTGATGCTAGACTAGGTCAAGTGGAGGGTAGTACCAGAAACCTGCAGTGAACCAAGCCCTAGCAAGTGTCGGGGTTGGGTTGCGACCTCGCCATCTCAACTTGATCCACCTTGTATCTTAACATATCTATATTAATAAATACAATTAATATATGTTGATAGACTTATATCAATCGCAATATTAATTATTAAATATATAGTAAAGATTTAATATTAATATTGATAATGAAACTAAATCAATTTTGTATATTTTATACTAACATATCGATATTAATAAATGTGGTTGATATACTTGGGTAGGTGTATATCAACCACAATACTAATTATTAAATGTATGATAGAGATTTAATATTATATTGATATTGAAATTAATATTAATTATTATATATATATAATATATATAAGTAACAATGAGGTTTTATAATAGTAACTTTAAACTATTGGGTTTTAATATTAAGGTTTTAGTATTGAGGTTTCACTATGAGGTTTTAGTTTTGGGTTTCAAATTGGGTTTCAATATTGGGTTTTAGTACGAGGTTTTAGTATTTGGGTTTTAGTATAGGGCTTAATATTAGTAAGTATAAGTTAAGAATTAAGCTAAGAGAGTAAATCTCAATTAACATTGAAACCCTAGTTTTTAATTATAATTTTTTTTTGTTTTTGTTTTTGTAAATCTAGATTTTTTTTATTATTGTAACCCTAATTATTCTTGTAACGAACAATGATCCATAACTCGATGATATGCCATAGTTGATCATTGGTCGAGAATGTACCAAAGACCAATATGTGCAGATGTGTGCATGTTAATGTTGATATCATTAATATTGTTAGGTGAATAGAATTTTTAATTTTATTAATATTATATATTAATTATTAGAAATTAAATATTATATTATGATTTATTAATATTAATGTTAATAAACCTAATATTATAAACCCTAATATGCAAACCTAGTATTAAAACCCAATACTTTAAACCTAATATTATAACACGTAATATTAAACCTTGATGTTATAAACACTAAATTATAAACCCAATATCATAAACCCTAATATTACACCCAATATTATAAACCCTAATATGAAACCCAATATTATAAGCCCTATATATTAAACCCTAATATAAATTGTAATATTCAACCCTAATACTATAAACCCTGATATTTATAAATCCTAATATTATAAACACTAATATTATAAATGCCATATATTAAACCCTATATTTTAAACACTCTATATTATAAACCCAATATTATAAACTCAATTTTATAAACCTTAATATTAAACCCAATATTATATGATACATCATTCTTCCCATAAAAACCATTTCCATATACTAATGAATAAATCATTGCACTTCCTCCTTCAACTAGCATCATTTACACATCCTCTAGCCTGCTCTTGTCAATCCAAACAAGATAAAGATACCCTTTCTCTTTGGAATGCATAAAAGCTTAAGAAAAACACATATCACACATATACATAATGATGCATGAATGTGAAAGAAAATATGATTGAACACTTGGAAAAAGAAAATCAACATAAGTTGGAAGAAAAAAATTCTATTAGAAATTAGAATCAAGATCATGACCATTCACCACCTCAAGAGGGATCTCTTGCAAAAAATAAAAGAAATGTTGATGGTTGTACCCCTTGATGGTATATATTCAACAAAGAATTCCATTGTAGGTGGTGTGTTGGAATTTATTACAACAATATGGTGAAATGCATTTAGGGAAGTTGAGATGAAATATTCAACTATCCTTCAAATTATAGAGAAAAAAGTTATATATGTTTGCTATGTATCTGATGCAAACTTGATTAAATAATACAAGTTCTAGCTGACATTGGGTCAAAGTATAAATGAACACCTCCTTGTCCTTACAAATGAACTAAACTTGCTTAAATTTTATAACAAATTTTGGAAAAATATTTGGATTTGAGTTCATTTAAATGGTTTCTCCTTAGTTATTGTCTACGGGGTTCATGGAAGAAGGTATACGCAGTGAATGAAATGGTATGGCAAAGGTATTCCCAAGAGGGTTATGTTGTTGCTGATTTGTTTGAAGGTTGTTTAGTTTTCTATACCCCCTTGTCGGTATTCTTTGGAGTTTCATTTGCTCGCATGGGCATGTTGATGATAAGCCCCATAAGCCACCCTTAGTTTCTCTGGTTATGTCAGTGGAATATCTTTTTATGTTTTTCTCTGGTTGTATGTGGTTGTCTCCCTAAATTCTTATGGTCTTGGCCCGGTAAAGACAAGATTCATCATACCCTCCATTGGTTTATGTTTTGGTGGACTTTTGGTTATGAACCTTGGGACTATTCTTGTTTTAGGTACCTAGGTTGCACTAAGAGATATCGAAATTTTTTGTATGTGTCGTGGTTCTTACACTTGTTCACCCTGACAAGTTCTCTGGCTAGGTGTGAACCTTGGAAGATCTCGGCTCCTGGGTTTTGGCTCGTTCAGGGTTTGGTTTTTCATTCTCAGTCTGGTTGGTTTCTGTCTGTTGTGGTGGTCCCCTGTCACAAGTACTATGGCTCGCACTGCATTTGGGAGGGGGAAGAACACCAGGGGCTCCCATGGTCTTGGGAAGCAGGCCAAATTAGAAATTTCTCCCAACATTTCTACTGGAAAAATCCATAAACGCAAGTCCACCTCCAGGATCATAGACGAAGCAACCATTGCATATCATGCGGGCTCATCCACGGTTCGTCGAATTATCGCCCAATGCGAAGAGGATTTAGATAAGCAAGCCGAGTTTCATGATATTGATGTGGAGGAATTGAAGACTTTGGTACCTGATCCTGGGCACTCTTGGGGTCACACCTCTCAGTATAAATAGAAAATTCACTTATATTGGTTGATAAAGAGCCTTTTCGATAAAGCCCTCGAGCATTTTCCCTCAAGCTCGACCACGACAACTCAGACTTTTCCGGATTATAGCCAGGAATTTCAACAAATCAAATTCTAGCTACAAAAACAAAATGGTCGTCTCAGTCACATTGGACAACACATCCCTTGCATTCCTCATTCTAAATTTCCTGGGTCAAGTGCAAAAGGACTCGACCCCAATTGACTCAGTTGATGATGAGTAATCTTGTAGACTACCTTGTTTTGAATTTTTAGTATATGCAACAGTTTTTGTCTTTTTAATTTCGGTATGTTTATAGATATCTCGATGTTAGGAAGTATAAAGACAATCATACCTTTATATCATGGTTGGATAGAATTACTCTATTTTGTTTTTGGATGGCTTATCATGTTGTTAGGTGGTCAATAGACCTAGTTTACCTTAGGGCAGGTTGAGGCCACCTAACCATTGAACATATGGATGTAACCTACTTGTTGTTAAAAGATAACGAAAAAGAAAGGTCCTACCATGCTTACAAAAAAAAGAGGGTTTCTCCTTAGTTAAAGTACAATTCAAGAAAACAATTTGTTAGTGACTTAGGGTGCTGTATGCATAACAAGTATCAGGGCTATCCATTACCATGGTTATAGAATTTACATCCTTTTTTTGTATTCTGCTTTAAGGGAGGGATATTCACATCATATCAAAATTCGAGATTCTAAAGAGAAGATATTTATTATAGTTTTCTCTTGAGTTCAAAATATTTGATGTCTCATTCAACTGAAGCATTTATTGTGGACAAATGCCAATTTACAACATGGGATATATATATATAATATATATATATAATATATATATATATATATATATATATATATTATATATATTATATATATTATATATAAGTGGTCTCCTAAATTGGAACAACTACATTAGCATAAAGGAAAAATAATGACAAACCCTCTTAAAGATCCACAAAAATTCCCAAAACTCCATGTAGCATATCGAGGGTTTGTTTGAATGCCTGCCATAGTGAGCTTGGCCAACCTTATAGTTGAAAGTCAACCATCCACAAAAATTACCAAAACTCCATGTAGCATATCGAGGGATTTTTTGGAATGCCTACCATAGTGAGCTTGGCCAACCTTACAACTGAAAGTCAACCATCCTACAAATGAGCTATAGAAAAATTTCAAACAATTCATTTATCACCCCATAGTTTACATGAAATGACACAACAAAGAAGTAGAGGGTACAATTAATTTTAGTCACAAGATTAATATGAACATAATATTCAATTGGATCTATGTTATTCTATGAGTGGATATGACAATCAGTTCCTATGGCATCTCAAAGCTATTATATCTACAATAATGAGTTTTTTCAAAAGCAACTAGAAAATGCAATCCTTTATCTTAATGTTTATGGTTTGTCAAAATTTTAATTAACTAAAGTCGTAATAAATGTCCAACAATAATAAAATTGATTTACATGTGCGGTGTGAGTTGAGACATCATGGGCACAAAGGGATGAATGTGCCCAGAGAATTCATATGGTGCACCAATTGCCATCTTAGACTACATTTTTTTCAAATTTAATGTGTCAACTGTCACTAAACACATTAATGAAATAAATGAAAACATTAGTTATACGAGGAAGCCGTGAAAAAAATGGGGAACAATCTTGCAACTAACAACTACCATTGACTCTATTCTGCATAGATGAAGAGTGTAGGGATTGGGTAATGAGAAAAATGATGGGATGAACTATCTTACATGAATTTGTTTAATGATTTTGACCATCAAAGCACCAAAACCAAAGTCAATGTACTATATGTTTAGATTCAATTACAACAAAAAATTAACACCATGACCGTGAGTCTGAACTGAACTGCTTATCATTGCACTTAAATGATTCTGGTGATGATGAATAAGCAATATTTCTCCATTGATGAAATGTTTTAACCTATATATAGTAGAACATTTGATAAATCATGCCTTTGGTTCACATATATATGAACTTTCATTTCAATTGTTTGACCTAATCTAACGACATATGTGTTAATTTTGAGTATTAATAGATTTAACTATTTGCAAATCAACACTTGCACTTTACTCAAGGGAAAATTACTCCTTTAAGGTGTAATGATTGATGGATCACAAACTCTAGTTTATTTTCATTATTAGTCCCTACCGCCTACGACATGGGACTATTAGTAATCAAAATTTAAGTTTTGGCATTAATCTGTATGAAATATAACCTAAAGCTTCTATCATTGTTTCATGAAATATGTTCCCTCGACCTATCAAATAGAAACATTGATTTTGATGACCAATAATATTTTTTCTCAACTTATTTAGCCTCTTCTCGAGGCAAAGAAACTATAAATATATATTGTTCATATGTAAAAGGATTTGTTTCATTAATATTTTCAAACTCAAGGATCACAGTTCTTCTTACATTCCGAGTACAAAATCACATTGTTTCCCAATTTCAAGGGCACTCCCGGGAGGTTTGTGGTCTTAAGCGGTCAGATATTGTTGAGAAACTTATAAGTGGAGGTATTGATAATATTCTTCTCATTTTGGATGTAAAAGTAATGTCATCATCGTCGTCATCAGGTAATTAGTATCTCCATCGATGTGACAAGCACCAAGATATTGTAAAGGCTCTTGCATGGTGTCCTTTCCAGGCAAGCTTACTTGAAAGGTCTAGTTTGGAAAGTAAAAAGGTCTCACTTTAAGGCTTGAAATCTTAAGGCTTAAGGTAAAGCTTAAGGTTTTAAATGGAACTTAGTGCATGGACTAACTATATAGTATAGAACAACAATATCATTTCTATTTCACTACTATCACCATATGGAGATGCAAATAGAATTAGGTAAATGAGTCAGCTGAAACAACTGTTGCTTGTGGATCTGTGGGGTTGACTGCTTTTGGATTTACCTTTGCATCCCTTACAACTTGAGTGCCTATGTCCTGGTATTGGTGGTACTTAACCCCTTTCTGTCCCTCACTATAAATTATTTTCATCACAAAGGAATAGATACCTTGTAATATCATGATAAGTTTGGACCTCCTCAGTCACTTACGTTGCAATAAAATGTTTGGCGATATATTTATGGTTCATTTAGTTGTAACTCCTCTCCCAGAAGCTGCAATCAAGTAAGAGAGCTAATTAGTATGTATGACTTGGAATTTGGGGAGATGTTTTATGTGTTTGGTGGGAGAGCTATCATTTAAAGATGGTTTAGTTGGAACTATTATTTTAATAGTTGCATTAGTAGGTCTGGAGAACGTTTATATGCGAGGCTATTAGATAGATGTCTTGATTTCATTTAGGTCAGTTCCAAAGAAAGAATAGAACAACCATCTCACAGAAGCGCATAAGAGGAAGGAAGCCATTACAATAAGGCATGCATCCTCCACAGGCAAGCATCAATTGAACAACACCGATATGCTCACTCATAGTAGCCCCTTCAGGCTGGGGGGCAACACAAACAGGAGCCTATTGCAACAATCAATCTACAAGATCTCAAGTAAGGAGTATAAATATCAACTTATTTGTTTTAAAGGCTTGCATGTTGTGATTGGTCTTGACAACTTTTGATCTGGAAATCGAGGTTTGTGCCCTGCAGTGGAACAAACATCAAAAGGAGCTCTTGAGCAGCCATGGATTCATTTAAAATCAACCATGTCTATGGAAATATCCTACTATGGTCAAATTGGGTGAACTTACTGGCCACACTACACGTTTCCTTCATCTTTCATAGGTCTTGTGAAGTAATCAATCTGATTTCAATTAAGTACCAAAATTTATGCATCTCAATGAAGAATTGTGCTTCATGGCCATGTTTGGAGTTTTGTAATTCAAATTTAAACTATGAGTTTTTAATGTTTGTTTTAACTCCAAACTAAACTTATTGTGTCAAATTTTTTGTCATTGTAGAGCCCAAATGGAACTACCATTATATCAGTCAGAGCCGATGAAAAACTTCGCTTTTGGAAGTTGTTTGGCACACCCAACAGAGGTCATCTAAAGATCGTTCAGTAAGAAGAAAGTGCTTTTTCACTGAAAACTATTCACATAAGGTAACCCTCTGAAGCATGGACACAAATATATGCTCAAAATTCCATGCCTCCTCTGCAGCAAAAATTTGTATCATACATTGAAATTCTTTATTTGCAGTAAGGTATGCAAAATATGGCCATGTCCACAACTGTATTCCACATTTTTTAACTAATCTGAAGCTTAATCATTCACGTAGTCGGGACAGTCTCTGGGAGGAAAAATTATTTCAAGAAGACGATTGCGAGAAGACAAACCATGATCAACATGTACAAGACCACAAATGTCAATGACCTATGAGTGATATGGAAGAAGTACTTGCATTCACATCTCATGTAATTTAATTGCACGGAAGAGGTTTCTTTGGAAGGCTCTTAGAATTCAAACAGGTCCAGAGGGGTTAGATATTCAAGAACTCATAACAGTATGAAGGAACAATTTTGGATTTAGTTTGTATATATCACTTGTTGTACACACAATAAACAACTGAATGTCCCGTGATACCATGCATGGACATATCTTGTAAAGCACGAGCATACTAGGGGAAGGGCATGGGTACATACTATAGAGTTTCTCTTCTCACCCACCAAGCAGAAGCCATTTCAAAGCTCCTGAGTTGTTTCAAATCTCCTCTTCAAACAAACATGTTCGTTGAGATGTTGATTTTTTACTATTGACTAGAAAGTTATTAATGTTGATATTGTGATTTAATGTTGATACTAATAACATACACTAATACAATTAAATGGTCTATTCGAAGGGTGTCCTTATTTATTCAAAGGGCTAAAGAGCTAAAACAACTTGAGAAATAACCAATCTTGCAAACATTTATGTAGCTCTTGTAAGGCAAGGACTTGCTGCCTTGCAACCCCCCTTGTTTTTTCTTGAAATTTCTAGTAAAAAAAATATATCATTTGTTTCTTGCATACCTGGTCCGTATGACAAGGGGGCTGACAAGAGTAAGAGGAGGCTATAGAATTCCTCCAGCAACAACGACGAATGGCGCCAACCAATCTTGCAAAAAAACCATTAAAAAATTAAAAACAACAGTAAAAAAATGCAGTAAAACCCATTTTTTTTTAAATAACCTCCATGCCAACACATTCGTTGTTGGCAAATCAATTCCTCTAGCACACCAATAGCGTAGAAAATTCCTCCAATGACGAACGAACAATAATGGTAAACTAATAGCGCAGAAAATCTTTTTGCGGCATCAGGGCCATGACATATATAAATATTAATTTGACCGAATTAATAATTCAACCAAATTATTAATTCAAAGGAATTATTATTTCGGCCGAATTATTATTTTGACCGAATTAACAATTTGCCGAAAAAATTTATTTTTGGTTTTTCCACCTCTGACCAAAAATTCATTTAATGGTCAGCGTTAATGTAAACGAAAAAAATAATTCGACCGAAAAAAATATTGTTTAGTCGAAAAAGTACGATTATGATTTTTTTGGGGGCGTTTCTCACAAAAGTGTAACCCAGCTTCACATGTTTACCCAAGGATAAAGGAAGACCCTCCAATTGGTCTTTGGGGTGATTAAAGGTTGTTAAGATCCCTTATAAAAGACTTGCATTCAATGGTGCTTTTCTCTTTGGAGGTAGCAAATCCAAATGGACAAAATGGTTGGGATCAAGAAATAAAATCAACAGATGCCTTGAATCTTCAAGGTGAGAAGGAAAAGGAATGGACTCATTATGTTAACTTGTTAAAATAGAGTGCCATTAATCTACCAAATCAGAAGGTTTCAATTAAATGGTCGAAGAATAAGGGCTCACAGGAACACATAGCTAAGCTTGGTTACCTAGCAAAGCAAAGAATATACATCCATATTTGAAGTTTGAAATGATAACATATGTCATACTACCTTAGAGGCTCAAAAATAGATTTACTAGTTTTTGACGTACTTTGGTCACATGTTTGGCTATAGTAGATTCCTTGGCCAATACATTTGGGTCCTTCCCTTGCTAATTTGGATGCCTCTCATGCACTAGTTGGGATCTGGTTAGTTGAGGAACCTCACTTGGGTCTTTAAACATCTTAAGTCCATTAGGGAATGCTCTTTGAGGCACCCACTTGATCATATTGCCTTCTAGCTTGAGTGGTTTCAACATGAGTTGTAAATTGCGACTTGTTTTAAACCTACCATGCCTAATTCTAGAGGGTTTTTCATTCCTATTATAGAGGAGGGATTTTTGAGAAAAATATGTTTTCCTCAAATACCTACAATAAATTTTCTTAAAGAGTGTCCATGCAACAGTCAGTTATGCCCCTCAAGCATTCCCATCTCTAGTTATGTTGGGAAAATTCCTCATTGTTAAGGGTCTCTTATAAGATCCTCACATACATTAAAACTCTATAAATTACTACCTCTCTCCCTTCCACCTTCCATGCACGTGGGCTAGGATATATTATCTCTATCAACCCTCCAATTGTTTGGAGATTATGATAACTGATTTTTTCCTCTCCATTTGGATTAGATCTTCCTTTGTTGCATTGATTGGTTCAATTGCAATGTTTGGCTCAATACCTAATTCACGTTCAATCATCCAACATCTCTACCTCAAAGGGTTTGGATAAGAAGATAACCTTTTTAGGTGAGTGCACGCAAGTCAAACAACCCCACAGTTTCATTTGAGTTATAATTAGATGTGCTTGTCTTCTTGTTGCCTTTGTTTCAACTATTTGAAGAGAATTGTTTTTGGGTTCGCTTTCCCAAGCAAAAGGAAACCTCACAAATATGTAGAGTAGGTTCCTAACCATTCTTTATTGCTTGTTGATTCTTATTTCACCCTTTGACTAGGTAACTTAGATTATAATAACATTATATATATGAAAACCTAGTTAAGGTCTTTCGCCCTTTAACTAGGTAGCTTAGATTAGAATAACATTATATATATGAAAACCTAGTTAACGTCTTTCACCTAGCTCTAAGGCTAACAAACCCTGGGTTCCCTCCCAGGTTTCCTGACAATCAAGGGAAATTTAAAAAATGACTTAAACACTTACAACAAGAAATTGAGAAGCTTGACCTCATAAAAAACCTTGCAAAGGAAGAATAGGTATCAAGAAAAATTATTTAAAAAGATAAGGAAGAAGATGTATCAAGAAAATTGATTCAAAAAGATAAGGAAGGAGAAATTTTCTAGAGAAAGAAAGCAAGGATAACTTGGGTACATGTTGGTAATAGCAATACAAAGTTCTTTCACACAATTTCAAACATAATAACAATATTAGAATAACAAAAAAGTTTGAATCATAAGATGCCATTCTTAGTGAGGATCCAAACTCAATAAGCCATAATGAGTGTAGTTGCACTAAATATTTGTATGAGGAAAAGCACGGAAATAGGTTATCTTCCTTTTAGTTTTTTACCTGTGTAGTTGGAATTGTGTTTTTTTTTTTTCATATTATCAACAACATGTGCTTGTAGGTTAACATACTCTATTGTTGGATAAGTCAAAATGTTTTAGGAGGAAGCCAGGGGAGTGCGCAAAGAGACACACCCAACCTTGAGACTGCGTGAAGCGTCAGAGCCATGACCCCAGGAGGGGGGTCGCGAAAAGGAAACCCTCCTGCCACCAGAGCTAACATCTTTCAGGGATCTGGTTGCATCTTGCAACAAAAGGCCAGCATCCAAAAACCAACAGAAGTTCATGAAAAAAATGGCAACTATCCCCACAGTTGCTCTGCCTACTAAAGAGCCCTGCAAAGATTATTTAAGCCTAGCAGAAAGAGGACTTATCAGTCAGTTCACAGGCTTATGGCCCTTGCCAAAAGTGATAGAAGCTTGGGTTCAAAGGAATTGGCATCCCCTGGTCAAGGAAGGAATAAAAAGCCATAATATTTCGTCAGCAAAGGATTCTTTGTATTTGTATTCGAAGCAACAGAAGACAGAAACCTAATATTTATAAATGGACCGTATTTCATGGGGCCTTAGGGACTATATCTGAATAAATGGACTCTAGACTTCGACCCGACCCAGGATGTGCCCTCGACCGTTCCGATTTGGGTGAGACTGCCCCACCTTCCTCTTCACTGTTGGAACCCTAAATCCTTGGAAACCATAGGTAACAAGCTAGGAAAATACATTGATCGAGAAGAAAGAAGAGACCAATATTCTTGTGCTAGAATTTGTGTAGAAGTAGACCTGGAGGAAGGTCTCCCTGAATCCATTAAACTCACGGTGGCCGATTGGTCACACATACAAGTGCTGGATTACAAGTAACTACCATTTAAATGTAGAAACTACCATTTCTACCGGCACTTTACCAATCATTGTAAAAAGAGATCAGAGGATGTAGTTGAGAAAGAGAAAGGAGACCAATGGACTCAGGTCCACAAATCAGGACCAACCAACCAGAGCAACAAGAATAAAGGGAAATATGTCTCCACTAGGAGGGTTTATCCTCTAGAACCCCAAGAAGAAGGAAGTTAAATCCCTCCAATAACAGACATATCAACTGACCCCTTTGATATTCTCAGCATACCAGAGGAACACCAAGATCCAACAGATTAGACACTAGGACATATCATAGAATCATTGTCGAAATTTTGACCGAAGAACAAAGAGCAAGTGGTATCTTGAATATAACCTAGGAGACACACCAACATAAGAGATGATGATGTTTAGCCTTCAATCTACTCAATTGTTGTTTAGTATGGAAGTTGAAAGACCTAAATTCTAAGGATTTGAGCATATGAGTTGATGTCTGCAACTAGATCATTCAACCATTTAAATTTTTCCTAGATGTATAAATAAATGTAGTAACCTATATAAGATGGAAGTTTGGATGACAAATGAAGAATGAATCCCTTATATATGTGCACATAACTCAACAAAAGAAGCTATTAATTTATCAATAGAGACTTAGACCTCTTTGAACTTTTATTCTTATCTTTATAAACTATATGTTAAGGAAAATTTGACCCTAAGAATACAAAAGATCATGAATTACTCCAATTTCCTATGAATGTGTAGGTTTTATGTGCTTTTTTTATTGAGAAGTATCTTTATATTCCATATGAGAAATGTATATGTTTCAGTCCTCGAGGGATTACTTAGACTCAACCACAAGCCTTGAAGTCATTACAACAAAGTTCAGCATGTTACTTGTGGAAATTGAACGTATGTGGGGAGGATAATAATCATTCCTCCAAACCACCCAAGATAAACTCAATTAAAATATTTTTCATATTTTGTTTTGATATAATAAACTTCTTTCTACAATCCGAGGGGAAGCTAAATTTTTTATCAAGCTAATGTGAAATCTGTGAAAACTAAGAGATCCAAGGTTCAAATCCCCTGTTTGCAACCCAATTTATAGAGAGGAGGATAGGCCGTAGACCCCTAGAGATTTACTAGTAGTTATGTGTCAAGCAGCTTGTTGGGTTCCTTTGCCATACGAAAAAATATATATCTACACTAAATTAAAATAATTTTTCTTTCACGTACATGCACTTTAAAAAAATACAAATTAAATAAACCTAATTAATTGTTGACATGGTACTTAAGAAAACCAACTTTACAATTAATTGTGCTCCATGTGTGGTAATTCAAGCATCTATATGTACATATACATGGTTTTGAAAGGTAAGGAGTTTGTAAAATGTTTTATAAATATACATGATATTGTATAATAGGCATCCATATCTAAAACCCTATAATATCTTTCATGAAGAGTGGAATATTTAGTCCCTCGTGGTGGCCTTCCTTTCTTTCAATAAGGGCCAATAATGCTTGAGTTCAAGATTATGACTATATAATGTTTGGAAGCATAATGGTTTAGGAGATGTGCCCATCTTAAGGAACTAGCATTGGGATTATAAAGTGTTAATTATGGATTTCAATAGTAGGAAAGTAATGGTTTTAATGGTTGAATTTGTTGTAATTTTAAAGTGAAGATTTTTTTTCCATGGAATAAAAACCATAATTTTTATTAAAGAAAATATAAATTACATTATGTAAACACACCATGTGTGTATGCAGTCATGATATGAAACATGTATGAAACAATATACAAGATACAGGGAACACAGGCCTATTAAATAACCCCAAGAAATGTGTCATAAAACTCATCAATAGGTAGCCAATACAGTCAAAAAATTGTCAACAAATCCTTGGAAAGATGTCACAAATCCCACAAAAATAGGTCAATAACAACCCTCGTAGAAAATACCCAAAAGGGAAAAGGCATGGATCCAATAAAAAAAGAAAAAAGAAACAACACCACTAGGGAAAATTAGGTGAACCCCATCGCTAGCACCTAAGAAGTTGTCGGGGAAAAATATAAACAAAAATAAATGGGCCACTAAGCCCAAGAGGAAATTGTGGCAATAAACCACCAGGAATAAAATAGAGTCATCGAGTAGTGAAGCGAACCCGTGACACAAACCCTATGTATGACCTTCGTCGACAAAAGGATGGAGTCAGCACCAAGCTCAATCGATAAGGTATTTTTAGCATAGGGAAAATTCAAAGCAAGAATGTAAAGGGAAGTGAGCATGACCCCTTGTCAACCCAAAATCCAGCCACCATACCGCTAGAGGAGAAACCTGCAAAGGAAGGGCCCCTCACCAAAGAATATAAGAAGATACCAGCTCCATAATTTCAGAGAAGCATGGAGCAGGGGGTGAGGCTAACTAGCAATCCAGTGGCCCCGCCGCCCAATCCATGTAACAAAACACCTGTGTAAGAGGGAAAATGATCACAAAGAGAATACTGAAAGAGGAGAAGGGAGAATGCAAATATAACCAGCAAAAGCTCATTGTTCTGTGAAAAATTATCGTTAGGGTTTCTCCAACTCTCATCGTTGCTCCAACCTTAATATTCTAAGCCCAAATTACCTAATTTTAAAGTGAATGTTTACTTAGATGTACTTTTAATTACAATTTTTATTTTTTTGGGTAATTCTAAAGTGAAGGTTTATTTATATGTAATTTTAATTAAAAAATTATTTATATATTTTTTGGTAAGAAAAAAACAAATATATTAAGTCATTATAAAGATATACTGTGAGAAGCTTGGATGCAAAACACTTATGGCCTCATTCCTACAAAACTTGTTGACCAGAAGGTAATGGAAAAAAGACAATGAAAACGACAAAAGGAAACTTATAGACCACAAGCAGATTACTGAAAGTAACAAAAAAATCCCAAGAACCAAAATACAACCCATAGTCATCCTTGATCAGCTAAATTACCCGGAGCAGGGTCATCTGGATCATTACCAGGTGGTAGACAAGGATGAAAGGCTTCATGAACATGAGCTTCCATATGATCCATCCTACCTTTAAGATGGTCTAGCCTCTCAGATATCATCTTATGACCTCAACAAAGGGAGACCAACTTATCCATCATATGCCATTGATTGTGTTGGAGGTCATTCATAAAAGAAATACCCTCATTATAATCGTCGTGTCGGTCATGAGCCAACTGCTCCACTAGTGCGGTAACCTAATGAATCTACGCTATGGGAGAATCAAAGGGAGGGGTAATTCTACTCTCCCAGACGAGTTAGCATACTATTAGTCTACCTCTTCCCCATAGTTCCCATGTTCCACTAGATGAGCTATACCTTGGCCCCAAGGACCTGCACCTCTGCAAACGTGTCCTTATTGGTGTTGCATATATATCCACACAACCACCACATGTTTCCCATGTGGAGTCTTCAACCCAATGAACCAACTACCAAGAGGAACCTAGGACACCTCGCTAGATGAAAAACCAAAGAAAATGTGGTATGTGAAGCTATGGGATACCCATTAATGAGACAACGACTACCTTTTTCTCACCTTTCTGGGAAATACTAATGACCACCCTCTCCAGTCACAATCCACCACCAGAGACTCGAACCCCTCCAAGCCCCCTAAGATTCAGGTGGCTCCCATAGCCCAGACAAGAAAATGAAATCTGTGAGGCTACAGACCCACCACCCCACAGGTCCTCTAGAGATCAAATACTACATGAGTGAAGAAAAAGAGCCACAATTGGGCCTCTGCCTCCACCATAAACTACACCATAAAGCACTAAGAACATGCTAGACACCTTTAAATTAACCCTACTAGACTTGCCAAAGAAAAATTCTTGAACAAAAAGTAAAATTAAGTATGAATCCTTTACGCACGTAATGGTGAGAAAGGAAACCTTGAAAGAAAACATGAAGGAAACCCATCCAACTCGATCACTAGTGCGCCCCAACTCCAAAATCTTACTAATCCTAATTTAAACAGGAACTCAATAAATTACAGAGATAACCATAAATATAGAGATGCAGTGGAAATAATACTTCATTTCATTACTATAAAATACTGAAATATGCTTACAAAAAGAAATGGAAATAAACCAGTTAGGGCGATGGTAGCTTATCTCTTAGAAGAGATGTGGCAGCTACATGCCTCTGAACTATGTTACGATGAGGCTCGAAGGCATATTTATTGTTTATAAACAAAGGAAAGCCCTCAACATCCAAAAACCTAACCCTAGAAGATGAAATGCCAAACTGTGGGCCCCATTTGGGTAAATTGGTACATCAACTTCCCGAGGTTGTAACATTGGCATACGATCTCCATTTGACGCACAGACTATCTCGTTAGAAAGATCTATCCAAGAATTACAGCTTTGGGAAGAGCAACATTGGTCCATGGTCCATTTTGCTCCTAGTTTTCCCAAAAAACATCGTTTAGGGCCTCAAAACGGCTCCAGAAGTTCAGGACCCAAAAAACTGGTAAAAATTGTAAATTGTGCTACAATTAAGGAAACTAAAAATATGAAAGAAACAATGGTGGGGGTCCAAGTGGACTTGGCGGGTGACCACCAATATCTACCTCGATCATTCCTCCCCCCTTACGAAGCAATGGTCCCCATTGCATTGAGTTCCTCCATCAGATGAGGAAACTTCTGCTGAACTTGGTCCTTGGTGAGCCACTTGCCCTGGTGAAGGAGTTGGTCTACTTCAAGAATTCGATACAGTTGGATATTCTGCTATCAAGTGTGCTTGACCTATGTTTCCATGATCCGATCAGTTTCAGCTTGTTCCATGCAATCTGGATTTAACTCTGTGGGTGTGAGTTGTTCTGCAATGTCAAATGTGTCTAGTAATGGTGGAAAGTATGGTCGAAGGCAGTCCACATTGAACACTGGGTGCAGGCCAAGGAATTGGGGAATGTTGAGCTCAAATGCATTGTCTCCCATAGCCTTGGTAATGGTGTAAGGACCCTATCGGAGTGGTTTGAGTTTCTGATAGGATCTGGTAAGGTGTTCCTTTTGCAAATGCAACCATACTTTGTCACCCACCTAAAACTTGTGTGGCACCCGATGTTGATCATGTCATTGCTTGTACTTGGCATTTGATTTCTCCAGAATGTGGTGGACCTACTGGTGAATATGTTGTATGTGATCAATGGAGTTGCTTGCTTTATCTGTTTCGGACTGGACATGAGCCAAATCTACGTGAGGAGCTGCAAATGGCATGGCCACATCAATGGGACATAGTGGTTGGAATCCCAAGCCCACCTGAAAAGGGTTGTGGCCAGTCGAGCTATGAAGAGCCTGGTTGTAGCTGTGCTAAACATAGGGGAGGCTCTCATCCCATGTGCGTAAATGCTTTGAGTTGTACATGCATAGAATGTGTATGATCATCCTATTCACAACCTCTGTCTGGCCATCATTTTGAGAATGGAAGGTTGTGGACTTAGTGAGTTTGGTGTCTAGCATCGACCAGAGGCTAGACCAAAATGTACTGAGGAACCTGCTATCCCAATCTAAGATGATAGACTGTGTGATCCAAAAGTGTACCCACACTCGTTCAAAGAAGAGTTTAGCGGTGGATTCTGCTGTGATAATCTTCTTGCAAGCCGCCATAATGGCCAGCTTCAAGAACTTGTCGACGACCACAAAAATATAGTCGTTTCCATGCTTAGTAGAAGGAAGGCCCAACATGTAATCCACGGATATGGATTCCCAAGGTCAACTAGGGGTAGGCAGCGGGGTATAGAGGCCTTGCTTCTTGATGGTCGGTTTGGAATTGGCATAGGCAGTTTATGATCTTATGTACTTCCCGACGTCTTGTCGAAGATTCGGCCAATAGAAATACTTTTGCAGTACTGCCACTGTTTTCTCGACCCCGAAATGCCCAACAGCCCAACTGTAGTGTGCTTCCAAAATCATCTTGGCACGCTCGCTTGAAGGAACACAAAGGTGACCTAGGTGGCATAACAAGGCATCCTGGAGGTGAAAATCTAAAACATGCTAACCCTCCAAGAGTGTCTAGTATGTGTGGCTGAATTCTAGGTTACTTTTGTAGAGAAGTGGCCAATTAGAAGTCTCGTGCCCACAAGAGTTGAGCACGGTGGTTAACATCATGATTGGTGGTCGATTGAGGCAATCTGCAACATTATTGGTGTTGCCCTTCTTATAATTGATATTCAAATGGAACTGTTGCAGGTATGTGGACCATTTCTGATGGCGATCATTATGCAATTTCCCTTGGGTCTGTATGAACTGTAGGGGTCAGTGGTTTGTGTGGATGATCGTTTCCTTCCCCAAAATATAATCCTTGCATTGTCCGCAGGCCTACACAATGGAATACATCTCTTTGTCATAAGTGGGATACTTTTGGACTGTGTCTGAAAGTGTTTCACTGTGATATGCCACTGGATGCCCGTGTTGCGTAAGTACTGCCCCAATAGCATAGTTAGAGGTATCTGTCTCAACCTCAAGTGGTTGTTGCAAGTCTGGTAATGCGAGCAATGGTGCTAAGCAAAGGCGATATTTCAAATCTGTGAATGCCTTCTGTTGAGACTCAGACCAAAAGAATTTTTCTTTCGCTCCTCCCTTGGTGACTTGACTCAAGGGCCAAGTGATATGAGAAAATCCAACACGAACCTGCGGTAGAAGTTGGCAAGACTTAGAAAGCTGTGGAGCTCTATCAGAGTGGTTGGAGATGGCCAATCCTGAATGACTTGGATCTTGGCTAGATCTACATGCACCCCCGTTCATCAACAATGTATCCCAGATACTGAACCCAGGTCATGCCAAAAGTGCATTTCTCCAAATTGGCACATAACTTGTGTTGCCGTAGTCTTTAGAGAACCTGTCAGATGTCTTGGAGGTGCTCTTCCAACTCTGGCTAAAGATCAATATGTCATCCAAGTATACCACTACAAATGAGTTGGTGAATGGCCGCAAGATGTTATCCATTAGCCTCATGAAGGTTGCAGGAGCATTCGTCAATCCGAAAGGCATAACCAGTCTGTTGGGTCCCTATAATACTAGTGATTACCACATTACTATTGTATTTCTACCCCTTATTAATATTGTTGTTCCCCTATTGTCCCCATATTGTTATTATTGGGCCCCATAGAATCCCTCTATTGTTATTTTTGTGGCTTTATATTATTATTATTAGGTCGGCTGGGTTATATTGTGACTCCTTAGACTCCTATATATAGAAAGGAGGTTTTATCATTTGAATCATCCAAGAATTGTTCATTTATGTAATGTAAAGGAGGTCTCCCCCTCGAAGAGACTGAATTCTAAGGTGTTGATCTATCTTTTCTATCTTTTCTTGAGCTGGTTTCATAACGTTTGGTATCAGAGCTTTGGATTCTAGGGTTTCGCTGCTCCAAACAGGTAATCGTGGCATTTTCGCTATAATTTTTTTCTGCCACGTTTCAGAATCTAAAAAAAACAATTTGAGAAGACATCACACTGAAGCTCAGGTCCGAATTTCAGAGCTTTTTGCGCTATATTTTCAGAGATATGAACTGAGGAAGTTGGTCCTTTTGCAGAATCCTGAATTACATTCAAAATAGGTGACCTGGGGAAAATCATCATAAATTTCTCTCTGAGCATCAGACTGAAATTTCATAAGAAGGTACAGAAAGAGGACGGATTGCAGTTTCTTGTATATATTGTTTAGAGCCAAAATTCAAAACAGGGACACGTGGCACGTCGTACAAGTTCGCTCTACGGAATTAGTCTATAATCAAGCCACTGTGGGAGATTTGGCATAAATCTTCATTGGAGAATCCAATTGGGGTTAGACTGGTGGCATTGGAAAGAGGACATAGAGGGCTACCACAAGTCGTAATTTTAGAATTGGATGATCCAAAATTACAGAGATACATCAAAGGCAATATCGAGCTCCTACAAAGTGAAAAAAGGTGTGTATATTTTTTTAAATGTTTGCTTAAGCTTGGTTTGAAAAACTAATCTTGAAGGAATTCAAAGGGCATAGTGAAGCATTATTATCAATAATTGATGCCCCGAAGAAAGAAAATGGAAACACCTAGTAGGCGACCTAAAAGCTCTAGCATGACTCATGAAGAAGAGGAAGAAATGCAACATGATATATCAAAATTACGAGACCAAGTGCAACAAGTGTCACTTGCACAAAAAGGAACAGAATCTAAGATGGATTGTTTAGAAGCTAAGATGAATGACGTGGAAGCTAAGATGGATGATTTGAAGATAGATTTGAAGATAGACTTGGAAGAATTGAAGATAAATATGAATAATTTGCTACAAGAAAGGGTTACTAAGGGTGAAAGTGTAGTAAAGGAAACTCATGATGAGAGCAAAAAAAATGTTAATCATGATTCCATAGACTCTAATGTTGGATCGAAGACCCACCATATTCCAAAAATTGATATAAGGAAGTTTGATGGCAAGGATCCCGCAACATGGATATTACAGATGGAGCAATTTTCCGATCTCAATAATGTGAAAAACACACAAAAGGTACGTATTACAACTTTATATTTGGAACTAAATCAGTTTGTATGGTATCAATGGCTTTGCTCTCGTAAACAAATTATCACTTGGGCAATTTTTATGGAAGAATTGACAGCACATTATGAGGATACAAAAAGCAACACTTTTTTTAGCCAATTGATAAGTCTCAAACAAAAGGGTTCAATAATGGAGCACTTTGAGGAGTTCCAAAAATTGAACATAAGGGTAAAAAATATTCCAGAGGAGCATAGGATTGATGTGTTCATAGGGACTTTAAAGGATAATATCCAACATGATGTTCGCCTTTGGGAACTTGATTCATTAGTGATCAGGGGCTCATGTCCCAAGTGTCGAAAAATGCTCAAAAATGAAAGTGCTCGGAATTGGCTCGAACCTAAAAGACCGGATAGAGCTCGTCCTCCTAATTTTGGTGCCACAAACGGTTCGAAAAATGGTCACCGTATGTGAAAGTTATGTCAAAAACAAAATCGCCCAATAACCCTTAATTTTTGAATTTAAAAAAAAAATAAAAAAAAGAATATTCCACGGAATATTCCATGGAATATTCCTTTTTGAAGGGCCAATCAGAAGCCACCATGTGGCAAGCCCGGAAGCCACCACGTGGCCCAAGCTGACGTAAGCAAGCGTATGGGTGCATTTCAAAATATGGTAGCGGTGAGGTTCGATCCCACGACCTCCCGCTTATCAAATACATGCCTTACTGTTAAGCTGCAGGTTTGTTAAAAGGGCGGAGGCAAATTTATTTAAAGTTTAAATATTGAAATGCGGTGGGAAAATAAGGGGGCCAGCCCCCATGCCATATGCCCAAGCGCTGGAACCGTGGGCCAAACCAAACAGCTGGCACGGAATCCAGGGCACAAACCGCCAAACCAAGAAACGTGGTCACATGCGAAAGTTTAGCCGGAAGTTAAGGCATGGTTGGCAGAATTTTTGGCGGTGGCGCCAAATTTGGCGGACGCCCCAGATTTGGCGGAGCTAACTAGGGTCAACTACAGTTAGTTGGAGTTCTTTTAGGCTAAACTGGAGGGGATCATTAAATGGCCATAACTTTGGCTAGGAAAGGCGGTTTTGGACGATTTTTTTTTTGATTTTGGGTATTTTGGACGTTTGGAAGCCATTGGAATAGGTATTTCAGCCATCAGAGGTCATTTCCATAAGTTTTGGATCCATGGAAGTTCTAGGAGCCACTAGGGCCCAGTATTGTGAGAATTGTATCAGGTTGCAGGTATCCATTGGAGGTGAACCAGTAGTCAATCTAGAAGGATTCAAGTGTTCTGAATCCAATTTTACAGTCTATTTCACCTGTAGAGACTTCTATTCATCTGTAAATTCATTTTGAGCATTTAATTAAAACGAGGACGGGCCGATTTGGGAGCCTTGGACCCAACAGACGTAGCCCAGGAGGGGTGAACTGCTTCATCAACTTCTTTTGCATCTGTGGTTGATTTATTTTGCAGAACAAATTCATTTTTATGTGTTAAACAATAAAAGGAAATAATTCTGCTATGCTTGAATGGATCATGAATAGCTGAAAATTTCCTTTGTTTCTTTACTGCAAGACATGGGAATCTTTTAAACATGTTTACTACTGAATTGAATACCTTGCAAACCTTTTTCAAGTAGTTTCAAATTCAGATCAAGTTGGTATCAGAGCTATGTTGTTGTTTCTTTGTATCAAAAGCAATCAAATAAGCTATAGACAGAGCCTGCAATGAGCCAGGAAGCCTTCGAAATGCTCTTGTTATACAATTGCAAAGTAGATAAATGCTCTTTCAGTCAATCTCTGGTGTAGTTGTCTTTTGATTGTTTTTGTGCAAAGATCTTCTAACTGTCTTGCAAGTATTGATGCTTACCAGGTTGAAACTTAAAAGAGGGGAAGGACAGTTGACTAGAGAACGGGAGAATCCTCAGTCAAGGAAGGCTAGAGAGCCATCACCTTCACCTTCAATTTCACCCTCAAGAGTCTCAGCAGAAGCTTCAAGAATGTCTGAACATGAAGGAGAAATTCCTGCAGACACGGATCCAAGAGAAGAGGAAAGAGTCTTCAGAAAGGCTTTCTTGGACCTCACTGAAATGGCGAGGATATTGTACCAAGAAAGAAATGAGAAATTGGCTGCAGAAGGGTCCAACCATCCACTTGAAGGAGAGGGCTCTTCAGGAGGTAAGAAGGATGATGATCATTCCAAGAAAGGACATGGAGGTAATGGTGATCCACCACCCCCATCATCACCTCCTTCCTCTTCATCCTCGTCTTCTTCTTCTGTGCATAAACATAGATCCTCTGGAAAAAGTCCTTTTTTGAAGCTTGATGTAAAATTCGAATTACCTATATTTGATGGTGAAGTGAATGCAAAAAAGCTTGACAACTGGATTAGGCAGTTGGAAGTTTACTTAAGGATCCAGAATATGCATGATGATGCCACAAAGATTTAATTGGCTTCTTTGAGAATGGATGGAGCAGCATTGGTCTGGTGGGAGGCCAAGACCAAGGAGGAGATCAAGAAATTTGGTAAGGTTACCTTAACATGGAGTGACTTTCTGTTAGCCATTAAAAAACAATTTTATCCTCTTGCTCACATGCAGAAAGCCATTATGAACTGGAAAAATTTTAGACAACTTAAGGGTCAGAATGTCCAAGACTACACCCAATTCAGGAGAAGAGCTCTCTTGTTAGGGGTAGATTTACAGACCAGGACACTGATGAAATATTTGGTGGCTTGCATAGCTACCTTAGACACACCATCTTGATGTTTAACCCTACTAGTTTGGATGAGGTTTGTGTCCAAGCTACCCATTTAGAGGCAAGGGGAAACACACATTTGAAGAGGGTAGAAACAAGCTCGCCAAGGGGAAAAACAAAGAGAAAACCTCCAAGGGAAAGGGCAAAAAGAATGCATTTGTCAAACAGGAGAGTGAGAAAGTGATCTGTAAACACTGTTCTAAACCAGGCCATGAGGAGAAACACTGTTGGAAATTACATCCTGAAAAAAGACCTCAATTTAACAAATCCAAAGGGAAACAGAAAATTGCTGCTACTACATCTACTCCACAAGATTTAGGGGATTATTCAGGTGATGAAACCAAAATTACAACCATGGGTTTGAAAAACTTGAAGGGAAAAGAAATGGAAATTCAAGCCAGCACTAGTACCTCAAACTGTCATGTACAAGCTCCTAATGAGGAAGAAAGAATTGAACTGTTTCATGTGAGGGTGATTTCAAAACATACTAAGATTGACACACTTTTTGATAGTGGGTAACAAGCAAACCTTATATCAGAAGACTTGGTCAAGCAGCTTAAACTTGAGACCATTCCACATCTGAAGCCATATCCACTTGGATGGATTTGCAAGGATGAAAATTTACAAGTTTCAAGAAAGTGCACATTGCGCTTTGCAATTACTACACATTTTATTGATACAGTTGAACTTGATGTGGTACCTTTTGATATAGCAGGAATTGTTTTGGGAAGTCCTTACTTGTTTGATAGGAAAGCTATCTTCCATCACCATGAGAACAAATATCATCTTTTCAAAGATGGCAAGGAGTTCATTGTTAGAGCTCATCGGAAGAAGACAAATATAGCGATGGTGAATGCAGGACAGGTAAAAAGGCTGGTCAATTCAAGTAAGAATTTTGTTCTTCTTATGATTAAGCCCAAGGTTGATGTGAATCATGAGTCATTTGACAATTGTGATCCAAAACTTAAATCAGATCTGTATGATGTAGTTGATGTATATCATGAGATATTTCAGGAGCCAACAGGTTTGCCTCCTAAGAGGAAGATTCAGCATGAAATCCATTTGCATCCAGATTGTCCTCTTCCAAACATAAGCATGTACTGCATGTCTATCATGGAGAATGCTAAAATAAAGAAGCAAATCAAGGACTTGTTGGACAAGGGTTTCATAGGGCCAAGTACTTCGCCATGTGGGTCACCGATTGAACTGATTCCAAAGAAAGATGGCACTTGGCATATGTGTGTTGATTTCAGGGCCTTGAACAAGATAACGGTAAAGAATCGTTACCCACTCCCAAGGATAGATGATTTGCTAGACCAGCTGAAAGATGCTTGATATTTCACTAAGTTAGACTTGCGCAGTGGATATCATCAAGTAAGAATTGAAGAAAGTGACATTTGGAAGACAACATTTAAAGCCAAAGAAGGACTCTTTGAATGGCTGGTGATGTCGTTTGGCTTTTGCAATGCACTTGCAACTTTCATGCGGGTAATGGATGATGTCTTGTGTCCTTTTCTTGATGATTTCGTTATTGTCTACTTAGATGACATCTTAATCTTCAGCAAGTCTAGAGAATATCATGTCATGCATGTTAGGAAAGTACTTGATGTTTTGAATAAGAATCAGTTATTTCTTAAAATGTCAAAGTGTGAATTTGGAAAGACTTCTTTGGTTTATTTGGGACACATAGTAGGAGGAGGTGCTTTGAGAATTGATCCTGCTAAAATAGAGGCTATTGTGAATTGGCCTACTCCCAAATCCATTACAAAGGTAAGAAGTTTTTTGGGTGCAGCTCAATATTGGAGGAAGTTCATCTCTAACTTCTCTTCTATAGTAGCTCCTATGCATGAAATGACAAGTGTGAAGCATGCTTTCCAATGGGGAGGCAAGCAGCAAAAAGCTTTCGAATCTTTGAAAGAGAAGATTAGTTTAGCTCCGGTCCTTGCATTACCAGATTTGAGACAGCCATTTGAGATACAAACCGATGCTAGTGATTATGCCATGGGTGCAGTTCTTCTACAGCATGGTAAGCCTATTTCTTTTCATTCTGAAACTTTTAATGGTGCTGTTGTAAATTATCCTACCTATGATAAGGAGTTGTATGCATTGGTAAAAAGCGTCAAAAAGTGGAAACACTATTTGATGGGCAAAGAAACTGTTATACATACCGACCATCAGCCCTTACAGTACTTGCAATCACAAAGCAAGTTACAACAGTCACGACACTTCAGATGGATGGGCTTCTTGCAACAGTTCCATTTGGTAATAAGGTACAAGAAAGGTACTCTGAATAAAGTTGTTGATATGCTTTCAAGGCCTATTATTGGTGTTGTTACTTTACTTAAGAATGATTCCATTATACATGATAGTTACATAGAATAGTATTCATCTGATGGTGACTTTAAAGATGTGTATGCTAGCTTGAGTAAAGGGAATCATGTAGAGGAAAATGACTATCACATGCATAACAATTTGCTATTTCATTTGGGAAAGTTGTGTATACCACAGGGGGAGAGAATAAATGTCATAAGAGAAGCTCATTCTTCTCTTATTACTGGCCATTTTGGTGTAAGCAAAACAGTTGCACATCTACAGAGGTATTGCTATTGGCCTGACATGGTAGATTCTGTTTCAAGGTTCATAAGAGGTTGTTCATTATGTGCTAAAAGCAAGCCTAGTAATAGGAATCTTGGCTTGTATACTCCTTTGCCAGTACCTTCTAGACCATGGGAGAGCATCTCTATGGATTTTGTAGGAGGTTTTCCAAAATCTAGAAAGCAGCATGATTATTTATATGTAGTAGTTGATCGTTTCAGCAAAATGTGTATACTTATGCCTTGTAAGAAAACTATAACTGCTGAACAAACTGCTGAATTATTTTTTCATCATGTATGGATTCACTTTGGTTTGCCTACTTCCATTATTAGTGACAGGGATTCCAGATTTGTGGGGAATTTTTGGTCCAACCTATGGGAGATGATGGACACAAAGTTGAAGAAAAGTACTGCTTTCCATTTGCAAACAGATGGACAAACCGAAGTTGTGAACAGAACCATTGTGCACCTCTTGAGAGGATATTGCAGCAAGCATCTCAAGCTTTGGGATGAACATTTGCACTACATACAACATGCTTACAACCATGCCAAGCACTCTTCCACACACACCTCACCGTTTGAAGCTTGTTTTGGTTATTTGCCAAAATCCCCTCTTGATTTCATTCTTGAGAAAGATTTTGCCATTGAGGGACATAGTGATATTGAAAAAGCTCGTTCATTCATTGAAAGAATTCAGTAAATACATCAGCAAATTCAAGAATAGCTTGAGAAGAGTCAAGGCAAGTACAAGGAAAGACACGACAAGCATAGAGACGATCACAAGTTTCAAGAAGGCGATGAGGTATGGTTGTACATTAGTAAGGAAAGGATGCAAGAAGAAGGTAAAAAGCTGAAGCCTATTCGTTATGGTCCATTCAAAATCCTCAAGAAGGTTGGAAATAATGCTTTTCAATTAGATTTTCCTTCCTACATGCAAATGTATTCTGTTGTTAATGTGGAGAACCTACGTTTGTATGAACCTCCTTTGATCACTGATCATGAAAGCATTGTTCAGCTGCCATCTATAGAAGATTTCTCGCCATAATTTTTTAGATGAGCTGAAAGAAGATACAATCCTTGACAGAAGGACACACACTTCAAGGAGGGGCAATGTAGATTATGTTTGGGTTGGTTTCAAAGGCAGCAAACCGAACAAGGCAAAGTGGATGGAGGTGGACAGAGTGAGGGCACTGTACCCTCACCTCTTTAACAGGTAGTTGAAGGCTTTTGGGGTCCAAAAGCTTCCCAATGGGGAGGCGTGATTAGGGGCTCATGTCCCAAGTGTCGTAAAATGCTCAAAATTTAAAGTGCTTAAAATTGGCTCAAACCTGAACAATCGGATAGCACTAGTCCTCCCAATTTCAGTGCTGCAAACAGTTCGAACAATGGTTGTCGTATGTGAAAGTTACGTCAAAAACAAAATCACCCAATAACCTTTAAATTTTGAATTTTCAAAAAAAATTTAAAAAGGAATATTCCATAGAATATTCCATGGAATATTCCTTTTGGACAGGCCAATCAGAAGCCACTCGTGGCAAGCCCAGAGGCTGCCACGTGACCCAGGATGACGTCAGCAATAGGCATTGGGCGCATTTCAAAATTTTCAGTGGGGTTGTGATTTGAACCCCCAACTTGCCGTTTATTAGCCCTACGGCTTACCGTTGGGCCACAACAACGTTTGTTGAAAGTTAAATGGAGCATTTTCTATTTAAAGTTTAAATTGGATTTTGGGCGGGAATAAAAGGGGCCAGCCCCTAAGGGCTAGCCCCACCTCCATACAACCTCCGCCCCAGGAACCAAGGGCTTATCCCTAAACCGTAGGAGTTAGCCATTAATTAATTACAGTTATAGTTGATAGGATTCTTGTCGGACTGCCAAATTTGGGCGGTCTCACCATAATTGGCGGGGCTAACTAGTCCCAACTACATTTAGCTGGAGTTCTTTTAGGCTAAACTGGAGGGAATCATTAAATGGCCATAACTTTGGCTAGGAAAGGCAGTTTTGGACGAATTTGTTTTTGATTTTGGGTATTTTGGATATTCTGAAGCCATTGGCATAGGTCTTTCAGCCATCAGAGGTCATTTGCATAGGTTTTGGAGCCGTGGAAGTTCTAGGAGCCATCAGGGCCCAGTATTGTGAGAACTGTATCAGGTTGCAGGTATCCATTGGAGGTGAACCAGCAGTCAATCTTGAAGAATTCATGTATTCTGAATCTGATTTTACAGTCTCTTTCACCTGTAGAGACTTCTATTCAGCTGTAAATTCATTTTGAGCATTTAATTAAAATGAGGACATGCCCATTTGGGAGCCTTGGACCCAGCAGACGTAGCCCAGGAGGGGTAAACTGCTTTATCAACTTCTTTTGCATCTGTGGTTGATTTATTTTGCAGAAAAAAATTGTTTTAATGTGTTAAACAGTAAAAGGAAATAATTCTGCTATGTTTGAATGGATCATGAACAACTGAAAATTTCATTTGTTTCTTTACTACAAGACATGGGAATCTTTTAAACATGTTTACTACTGAATTGAATACCTTGCAAACCTTTTTCAAGTAGTTTCAAATTCAGATCAAAAACGAAAAAGACTATTTTCACAATATTTAGCTAATGCATGCATACATCAGTCATAGCAATGTTAGGATAATTTTCATGCCTACTTAGTCTAGAGAGCTAGATGATAGAATTAAAGGTTAAATTAGGTCCCTTCTGCAAGTGTGTTAATTCTTAGCTAGGTAATTTCATGTCATTTCATAGCACTTTCTACTCAACACTTTCATTTCCTTAAAATAGGGAAGCATTTACTTTCTGCATTAAAGGTAGCTTTAAATTTAGTGTCAGTAGTTAGCCTCCTTCTAGTCAATAGAAGATTGGTTTGAAAAACCCTAGTGGTCTATTGCCCTATTTGAAAAGTGACAAGAGTAGATTGTTGAATTTGTTGTGCATATAGTACTGTCACCTCCAATTTATTATGAACCCCAGGTTGATAAAGTAAAGTTGGTCACCCTAGGAGTTGTAGCATCCTTGCTTCAATACTGTGGCTCATCACTCTTTGGCGTTGTTGTCAGGGAGGTGTCTAGGTAGATGCAATTTCTTCTTTCCTTTCTATTTGAAATTCAGTAAATAGATGCAATTCCTTCTTTCCTTTTATTTTGCATTCAATAGTTAGTTGCAATTTCTACTTTATTTCCTTTCTGCAAGTAGTTCCATTCAACAAATAGTTGCAATTTCTGCGTTCTTTCCATTCTACAAGTAGTTTTGAAAAACCCTAAAAGAAAAGAAAAAATTATTTCATGCCTCATAGGAGTAGAGACAACTTATGAATTTTTTTTACAAAATACCCCTACACCATCAAATAGCCAACCTTCCCTCTTCTTCGGTGGCTATGAGCTAGAGGACCCATTTGGAGAACAACCAGAGATCTTTGAAGAGCCTATTGGGGAAGAAGAAGAAGAAACCATTCCACCAACCTACACCATGGCTAAAAATAGAAATGGGATTGAAAACAGAAATGAGGGTGCTTTTCCCATTAGTGAAATTAATGGAGATGCTAGGATGAAAACCATAAGCCCCTCTGCTCTTCCTCACTTCCACGACTTAACCTCAGAGGACCCTGATACCCTTTTGTTTGAGTTTGTTACCATCTACAAAACTTATGATTATACCTCTAACGACCATAAATTGAAGTTGTTCCCATTCACCCTTAAGGATGTAACATTGCGCTGGTTCATGGGCTTACCTAGGTACAACATCAGTACCCAGGCTCAAATGCAACAAGCCTTTAACAACAATTAGGGATTATTTTAGGTCCAAAGACACCAAAGAGGAAATTTTTAGAATTACCTTGGGACATGATGAATCTTTCGAATATTATGAGGAAAGTTTCCAACTCAGCTACAAAAGGGCCAGATACACCCTCGATCCTAAATCACTCAAGTTAGTCCTTCTTAGAGGGATCAGGGAAGATCTTCTAGAAACCCTAAATATGTTCTTTGGAGGGGACATCTACCAGTTATCTTATGGTGATATCAAGACATTTTTAAAAAATCATTCTAGGGAAGCCAAAAAGAAGGGTAGGGCTAGTTAAGCTTTGGCCAGTTCATTTTCCTCCAACACATCCATCAAAAGTGAAATTGGGAACATGTTGGAAGACATTAGGAGTGAAATGTTGCATACCCTTACTTGCAAATGGACACCATGGAAATCAATAGGAAGCAAGAGGAAATAGAAAGAGCCTTAGCTATCTTTTGCCCTATATGCACCAAGAGGCACCCTAGAAATGAATGTCCATTGGATCTTATTGAGATCTACTCTATCTTTGAGGAAAATAACTCCATAGAAAAGTTCCCCTCTCTGCCTGGATCGAAAGTTGTGTATCAAGGAACTGAAGGTGTGACTAAACAACTCTGCTATATCAACCAAAGGATGCCTCAAGGACCTTGACCATACCAATAGGGCATGCAAGGGGTGTCCTATTCATATTACAACCCTAACCAAAATGCATCAATTCCCCCTTGGTTTCCTCCTGCTCATCCTTCATGGTCCACACCTTCTCTCTGGTCTTATAGACCTTCATACCATTCCCAACCAGCCAATCAATCATTTCAACCATATGATCCCCAACAACCTCAGTGGAATACACCGTCATAGGGATGGAGGCCCCCATACAACTAATCTCCAGCCTTACTTCCTCCACCTCCATCTCAGCCACAACTCCTTTACCCTGCTCCACCTAAGCAACCTCAGATTCCTTCTTAGCCAAATCTAAACCCGAACAACAAGCAGGCACAGTAGGTTTATAGTGGAGAGATATCCTACCTTGCTTATGATGTGGAAATTCAAGAAATCAACCTCAGGTATAGAAGAGTGCTTCCATATAACCAACCTTCATCTCCACCTAAGGATCTTGAAGAGGAAAAGGAGGAGAGTTTTCGCCAAGCCAATCCACCTCGTTTTCCTGAGAAACTAACTATCCTAGCTAGCACGTCCCAAAAGAGATTGAACTTCTGGTAGAATTGAAATATTTGTGTGTTAAAATAACACTCCTCCAAGCTATCAAGGATGTCCCTAGCTACAACAACTTAATCAAGAAGAAATGCTTCAAACATCCTAGGAGGAGAAAGAAAGACACCCCTATCATTAAATTTCATTGGAAAACTGTCTAACTTAATGTTGGGGAGAGTGATTTTCTTGAAGTATCTAGACCTTAGAAGTCCTATGGTAGATGTGCACATTGATGGTATCATTGTCCTGCATACCTTGATTAATATTGGGGTTTCTATCAATGTGACAACTAAGGAGACTATGCTTAAATCAAACCTCCAAGGATCATTAAGGAAGACCACAATAGTCTTTCATCTTGCAGACATATCCACAATAGCTTCTGAGGGTGTTGTTGAGGATGTGATGGTCTCCATTGATTCTTGGGAATACCTTGTTGAATTCTTAGTTCTCCAACCTAAGACCAAGTTCAATGGTTATCCTCTCATCTTTGGAAGGCCATGGCTAGCCACTAATGATGCTTACATAAGTTACAGGGTTGGGAATATGACCATTAAAAATGGGCATTTGTCCGCACAATTAGTCTTGTACACTCTTGCTCAACCATCTCTAGAGCATGACTTACTAGTATGGTTGGAAGAGGAGGAGGAATATGAAGTATGCCAAGTCACATCTTTCCCAATATGTACCCTAGATTCTACTATAGGAGGGGGGAAACCTGATGAAGATGACCTGATTAATCAAATCCTATAGAATAAGCCCCCTAATACAATGTCTCTTGATGAGTTAGTAAAGAAAGATGTAGAGAACCCTTGGAATGATTTGTGCCTAGCTCAATCAAGTCCTACTCATGTCAAGATGATAGAATTTGGTTCAGCTAAAACATTGAAAATCAACCCCTCTCTCTGCACATCAAGAAAAGGAGTTATGTGACATGCTAAGAGAGCATCTGGTTGCCTTTTCCTGGAGTTATAAGGAAATGAAGGGATTTCACCCTTTGGAGTGTACTTGCCACATTTACATCAAGGAAGGTTGCAAGCCAGTGCACCAATCTCAGAAGACAATGAACCCAGCCCTCAAAGACATAGGTAAAGAAGAACCACAAAATTTGTTGGAAGTAGGGTTCATTTACCCCATCTCAGATAGTGAGTGGGTGTCTCCTCTAGTGCTGGTCCCAAATAAGAATGAAAAATGGAGGATATGTGTGGACTACAACGAGTTAAACAAAGCTACCAAAAAATATCATTTCCCTCTACCTTTCATTGATCAAGTCTTAGATGGTCTTGCAGGAAAGAATTTCTTCTCTTTCTTGGATTAATTCAATGGCTACAATCAGATCTAGATTAACCTAGAGGACCAAGACAAAACCACCTTCACTTCTCGTTGGGGTACTTTTTCTTATAGGGTCTGTTGTAACATACTTTATTTTTTTTTATAAGTTAGTTGTTATTTTATAAAAGAGGGTATAAAAAATTAAAGAAAAAAATAAAATATGAAAAAATGGAAAAATAAAAAGAGATGAAATAGAACCCCATCAAAAGAAAGTAAAAAATATTTGAATATGTGTGCTTTTTAAAGTGCCACTTCATGAAAAAATTCCATTTGTAATAATAAAGGTTTGTGTGCAATTTATTTTTATGCCATAACCTTTTCTTCTGATCTGAATCAAACTGTCTTGATCAGAGCATTTAAATTTTTGTTCTAGACTAGAGAATAAATTCAATCAAACAGTTTAATCTTGGTTGAAAATTAGACATTAGGTTAGATTAGGACAAATAAAAGGCCTAATATGCTTAAAATTTGGCCCAAAGTCATATAGATTAGGTTTAGAATAGTTGATTAGATTATTAAGGGAAGCTTGTCTAAATACTTATTAAGTTCTTATTAAATACTCGCTTAAGTGGTGATTAATTATTGTAAAAGGTTATATGTAAATATTTTTTAATCAAGCTCATTTATGACAAAGATGTTTGTCAACAAGTGTTAATGATTGAACTGAAATAAACGATTGTCACCCTTCCTGCCTAGATCAATGATGGGGAAGCGCTTCGCACCCCCCAACTACGAAATGAAATAATGGTGAGGGGGGAGTGGTGTAAAAAGTGGTTTCTACCCACAGCCCCCCCCAACCTACGTGTCGCCCTCTCAACATTTCGCACCACCCCCCCCTCTAAACTTCTTACCACTACCCCCCTCCGAAATCCAGTATTCCCACTCCCACGTCTTTTGATACCACCTCGACATCCGATCCTTCTGTGCCACCTTCATCCAATATTTCCATGTCACGTGCCCTCCATATATTTTTTTAGTCATTCCCATTAACCATTACTGCTATCCGTTGTTGAATAAATGCCTTATCCATTGCTGATTAAATGACCTATCTATTGCCAAATAAATTCTTTCTCATTCCACTATAAATGCTTATTCGTTCCTATAATCCTTTCCTGTTAAATCATTAATTTTTCGATTAGTTCGTTATTAACAGCTTCTATTATAACAATAGCTTAAATTTCCCTATAAATACTCATTGTCCCCATTACAACTTCTTTTCTTCTATTCCATTACTTCTAAATTATTCAGTTTTGCTACAAAATTGCTATTGAGCCAAGTTTGTACCCTGAGTTATCACTCAACTATTTGTTGAGCCTCCATTTCGTCCAAATTTTCATGATTTAACAAAATAATTTTATTCTTGTACTAAGTGTCTATAATTATTATTATTCATTTTGCACATTATTAAGTTATTATGTAGAGGCATTTAGAGCTGACATTTGTTGATCTATGAACTCTTCTTGTTTTGTTAATTTAATGTGAAAATTTAATTAATGTCAGACTCTTTTGTAGCAGGTGCTAACATTCCTATAGTAGCAGTTCCTATACTAGGTGTGCCTGCACTAGCTCTGCCTGCACCAACATGCCTCCACCAACATGCTTGCACTAGTTTGGGGCTTTCATGCATTGACACATCTCTAAGGAAATATGAAAGAGGTTTTTGTTCAAAATATTGTTTGAACACTTCCACATAAGCTAAGATATACCCAGGTTGTACGGATTTATGTTCAGGCAATATTTAATGCTTCAGCCCCAAATTCGAAGTGGTTTCCAAACTGCTAACTTCTGCCTCATTTTCCATGCAGGAGACGACGACTAGAGAAATTATGGAACATGTGTTTTGGTCCTAGTATAGAAAATTGACAAAGCCTCAAACCGATTTCTAAAATTCATAAAGGTAAAAAATTTAAATAATGGTATTTGAGGCAGTTTTCTAAAAATAGATTGTTTTTCCAGAATTTTAGAATCTGAGATCTCAAACAGTGATTTTCGGGCACGATTTTTGAGCCAATGGATTTGAACAAGAAAATTCCCTGAGAGGTTATTGTTTAAAATATAACAAGCTATATTTCCTCCAAACAGTTTTCCGAAATTAAGGAGATACACAGAGTTCTTTGGAGGCATTTTGTTAAAAAACAAATTTTCTAGAATTGTAGAAAACGACTAGAATTGGGAAATTCATGCCAAATCTTCATTCCTTCAATGGGTAAATGGTTGTACTGATATTCTATTGATGAATATCATTTGGGGTTCAATGCTCATATTATTTGCTAAAGAAACTATCATGTAAAAATCACTATAAAAGAGAGGAGCTACATAGGTGGAAGGAGGATGGCAGTTTGTATTTTGTAAATTGTATTTCAGTTGTAGAATAGGGAATTAGATCTTGTTGTGCAGGGAAGGAGGAGCTGCGCACTAGTGGGATGATCCCTAGAGGGGACCATTGGAACCAACACTATATTATTTAATGAATCTGTAACAAGACTTCTGAAATGAATTTCCTTGGCATTAAATTTTGAATTCTAGTTTCTAATTTGAAGTGAGTTTAATTGGCAATCACTTCAAAGTAATTTTGTTTCTCCATATTGTTCTGAAGATTGTGAATTAATCATTGCAAGGGCAGCGAGTTGGATGGTTGGGCCCATTAGCCAGTCCGTTTCCCCAAACCTCTTAACTTTTTTTTGCTGCATTTTAGTTTGCTTGGCGTGAGTGTGATCTTAGAAGATTTCACAATTTCATTTCATAGCTCTTATTTCTGTCATTTCATTTTCAATCTCATTCCAAAAGCTTTATTTTACTGCTTTGGTTATTCAATTTTAATATCAATTCTTTTGGATGTATTTTGATAAAGGTTGAACTAAAGTAAACATTGAATGTTTTAACTGCATCTCTTATTCATTCTTACAAAGATTTACCTCGATCTCATTGTGGCATAACAAAGTTTATTTCCAGAATGTAATGGTGAAATAATTGCTGATCAAGAATTTTGGTTAACTTAAATTAACATGTATTCATGATTGCCTTTGAATATTGTATGAGACGGATTCTTGTACTTTTGCATAAAAACATTTATTCCCGCACTTTTGCAATCATATGTCAGGATCATCATAATGAAAGATTGTGAATCTTGTTGAGAAAAGACTCATAAAATTCTTCTTTATAACTAAATGTTGCATATATTATAAGGAATTATTTAATAAGATCAGGCCAAACAACACAAATTATATATTGGTTCTTATTGCATATTTCTCTAACAGTTAAAGTATTGAATTGTCTTTAATAAAAGCAGTGCATTATTATCTTGATTATTCTTAATGCATTCAATTATCTCCTTAGATTAGTTGGAATGAAGTTGTTGTGTGATTTCTAGTTTAATTCCATGTTTGCAACATAGCAATAATGTTTTAAGAGGTTTCACATTCTTTATTTATTGAATCACATTCTTTTGAACGAGGCCTAGTTCCCTTGTCCCTTGGACAACTGAGGAAGACTTACTGTAGGAGTTAACTCAACCCAGAAGAGGGGTTAGAAGTAGATTCCCGGAGTGTGTTTACTTTTCTTTGAAGATTCTTGTTTATTTTTCTTGAATGATGCTCCTTTTGAATTTCTTGCAAGAGCTTGGTTTTTATTTAACAGATCCCTGAGGTTGTATTTTGGCATATATTGTGCTACACCTCTAAGTTTACTTACTCGGATTGACAAATTAAATGTTGGTGTAAATCTTGCATTTATACCGCTCGACATTTTGGCACTGTTGCCGGGAAGGCACTCAGGGGATTGACCTAGGTGATCTGCCGCATTTGTTTTTTTCCCTCACTTAGTTTCTCTTGCAATTGTCGTATTCTGGCATATATTGTGCTATGCCTCTAAGTTTACTTACTTGGATTGACAAATTAAATGTTGGTGTAAATCTTGCATTTATACCGCCTGACACTATCTCTGCATTTTTTTTCATATTACCATTTATGTCTAATATTATGGCTCCAAGGAAGAAGGAAAAACCTTTTGCTGGTTCTTCTTTAGTACATGAAAACCCGCAAACTTTTGATCCTCTTCACCTAGACCATATCCCATTAGCCAACCAATACTTCAAAATCACAGATACTAGGTGTGAATTTAACATGCTTGAATTACATAATTGGATTAGACAAACATACCTTGATTTAGAGGATGAAATAAACCTCTGGGAATCAAACCTTCCTTTGTACATGTTTCCCCAATCTTATTCTTTCCCTGAATTGGTTATTTGGGGTCAATCCAAGTATAATACCTTACAAAGAACAATAGTGACTCAGAATGTTAACATTCTAATAACCATCACTGTCGAAGTCATAAATAAAATGCTTTTGATACTTGAGAGTGATTCCCTCAGCTTTTTCTCCCCTACAGATATGATTGACCTATATCATAAACTTACGCTCCCTCAGTGAACTGAGATGTTTGAGATTTTTCCCCCTAAACATGCTGAGCTTCCTAAGAAAAATCCTCCTTAGCATCCATTTTTCTAGAGAGATCCATGCAAATTATTTCTCTCATTTCCTACCTGTTAGGCTACC
The DNA here is from genome assembly GCA_000404065.3 of Pinus taeda. NCBI lineage: Eukaryota > Viridiplantae > Streptophyta > Pinopsida > Pinales > Pinaceae > Pinus > Pinus taeda. The sequence continues at coordinate 114,210 of APFE030532421.1, forward strand.
CACCAGATCAATAGGTAGATGAGGCTATCTTAGGTTACTTGTCTATCTTTTCAAAGGAAAACAAGCCTATCTTCATGTATAATTACAGTCAATTTTTGGTTGATGCTATGCATCATCAACTTATGAATATCACAACTGAAGGAGTACTCAAATACTCTTCTTCCTTATTTCACATGTTTATTTTTCAGCAGGGAGACAAATTACCCATTGTTTTACACAAGCGGGATGAGAATCAAGAAGATCAATAAGTTATTCATTGGACCTCTTTGATCAGAAAGAACTCAAATGAGTTCCAATTTGAAAATTTCATAGATTGTTTCATTCACCCAACAGCACAAATTTTCAACAGTCAAAGTGAACCAAGAGGCAGTCCTAAAATCAAGAGGATCTTGCACCTTAGTGATCAAGTCAGAACAAGAAACTGGTATCTGTACCATAACTACACAAAGATCAGAGTATATGGGTGTGAGCTGGCTCCATATATGTTGCCAAAGTATGCTCCAATGAGAATTTTATCTTTGGAATATATTAGGCAAATGATGAATATGGATGAGCTACATTTCATCTCAGGAAAGAGAAAATCACATTTTAAGATTAAAGCACAGGTTGGGTCATTCATTTGCAATGCTAGATCAGCTGGCTCAGAGGCGGATGCCATACTCAAACAGATGGGTTTTCAATCCAGCTTCACTTGGTCCTATGATCCATTCAACATTATTTCAGATTTAAGGGTGGAGATTAAGACTGCTCCTTATAATCATACACCTAGGCCTGAAATTGAGAAATTTAGAAATTAGGAATAGTGGGAAGAAAATACTCTTCAAGAAGCAAAGGAACAAGTCTTACCTACTTCTACTCATCAGACTCCAATTTCTCAAACTAAGCTAAAAAAGAAGGCCTAGTGAAGGATCATCATCATCAACAATGGCAGAAAATAAGTTCATCCACTACCAAAAGAAACCAAGGATTGAATCAAAGGCTACTACTACTACTACAACTCAAGGTCAAAAGGAGCCTATAGTCATCAACTTGGATGATTCACAGGTATCTATAGGCACTGAGGACCCTGTAATTACTACTCCTTCTTCCTCTCCCACTTCACAAAATTTGCTGGAAATTACTTACTCTACTGGACCAAGTGAAACAGAGGATTCAAATGTTTTCACCAACTTTCTAGAGATTAAACAAAATAATGAAGCTTTAAAATCTAATGTTTATGCACAGTTCTGGAGGTAGACTTCCACTTCACAACATAAGTTACTAACAACTTTTGACAGAAAGAAGGGAAGAATGCAAATGGCCTTTTTGTAGGCTCAAGTACCTTTTCTCAAAGGTTTTGCTGATTATAAGAAAACTATATTCTCATTTGCTGCCAATCAGATTCATCCAATTGACCAAATGGACATGCATAGGCAGTATGGTGATACGTTGTTCTCAACCATGACCAACACTGCTATGGCATTGTTTAATCTTAAAACTGCTCTATAAAATGTGTAGTCTCAATTGAAAATTGAGAAAATATCATCTCTGGCTAAGGATAATAGGGTTAACTCATTGCAGGACTTGGTCATTAAAATAGGATATGACCCTACTGATGTAAATGTAGCAGAAGATATAATCAGAGGAAAGAACATAGATATTGCAGCATTAACAAAACAATTGAAATTGCCTTCTACAGAGGATCCACAGTCTAAGGAAATAGCAGAAACTGAATAACATAAGAATAAATGCTCAAAGTAAAAATTGAGAAAAATGTACAGATTAAAACCATGGAGGAACAGATTAAGAAGTTTCTTAAAGAAAAAGAGAAATCCACTAAATTGTCTATAGCCCCCATCACTGTTATTCCTATTACATCTTCATCATCCACAGGGGAATCTACATCCACGGTAGAGGATTTGAAAAAAATTTCACAAGAACTCATTCATTAAAAGAAAGAGAATAAAAGGCTCCATAAGAAATTCCAGACTTTCAAAGCACAAAAAATAAAAAATGACAATTTATATGTTGAGGAAATGCAGAAAATGCACAGGTTGAATAGAAGGATTGAAGAATTGCATAGTCATTCACGAATGGCACATACCTTGGCCCAATCCAAGGAAAGCATTTGGGTAGACATTACTCAAACCATAATTGAAATATGGCCATCTATTCAAATCGTCTTCGAGCAGGAGGAACTCATCAACAGATGTCAAGTAGTTACTGATGAAGTGAAATAGTTGCTTAAAGATAAACCAAGTGAGGCTACTGATATGATCAGAGTTCTTAATTCAAAGAGCAGGACAGAGTTGGAGCAAATACATATTGTACATAGAACATAAACCATTTTGGAGATCAAGAAGGTTCTCCAAAAGAAGAACTTTATGACACAACTAGAAACTAAATGTCAAGCATTAAGGACCTTTGTTCAAAGGTTTCCCTTTAAGTTTAATTTACTTAATTAGAGAGGATTTCCAGGATTAGTGGCTTCAAATGATAGGCTTATTAGTTTGGTAGACTACTACCAGAAACTTTACATCAAAGAAACTGAGAAATCAAGTTCTGTAGGCATAAAAGGGCACGTTACAGGGAAGCAAGCATTGGAAGCATTAGATCTTGACTTGACCATTAAGCATGAGATAAAACATATTTTTATAAATAAGCCCACTTTTGAGAAATATACAGAAGTAGATGAAGTTTATAGGAAGTTGGTAAATCTCACCATACCAAGTGAAGAAATATGGGATCACTTATGCGAAGTAATTGAGTAAATTTTATCTTCAACCAACAGATAGTTGGGCAACACTTTTTGGGGACTAGTCATTAATAGATTCCTAAAGAATAATGCCAACACTTAGCAGTTTTCAATTTCCTATTATTTTGTACTATTTTTGTCAGATTTTGTAAGAAATATCTCTAACAGATATTTAGTTTGTATAAATAACTCCTCATTCGAGTTATTATGGGTTGAACCCTTGTATGAACATTGAGAACATAATTGTAACTTAGCTGGAGAATTGCAAAGCTAGTGAAAGGTTCTAAATTTGCCTACTATAGTTCTGTCTTCTTGTAAGATTTCACATGTGATTATTTCATTATGTATTGCTGGATATATTCAATTCTTTATGCAGAGAACTGGGTAAGATCATACTGAGTATCATTCAGTCTTAAATCCCCTATGAAGTTATCAACAATAACTAGGAACTAGCTTATAAGACTATTTGTTATTGTAAACTCCCCTATATCAATTAATTGTCACAAAAATTGTAGAAATTCTCATTGTAGATTAACCTGATAATGCAATACAACCAAAGAAAAATACTTAATCTAGTTCTACAATCAAACTTGCGGAAGCTTAATAAATTTGAGCATGATCAAGTATAACACATACAACCAGAAGCAGAATCAATGCACATGAAACACAGAAGAATACTCAGGGGAAAGCCTCATATAAAAACCCTACTATCTATATTATCATACAAGTGGAAATATCTCAAGATTACACACAGCTTTAGATCTCACAGCTAGCTAGCACTCAATACAATCCTCTTAGATGCTCACAGGAAAAATAGACTTCTCATTAAGTCCTCCACACTGCCCTCCAAGCTCCTATTTCCTAGCACAATTTTTCCTGGGTGATCCTATTGTTACCATGTGTAACACTGATCACTCACACTAATCTTACACCCTGTAAAACTATGCAAATCTCAAGGAATGAGTTCCTTCTGCATACAAGAGCTTTCCTTATAGGAAAATTCTAGGAACTGATAGTACATTGTCCCTGTCTTCAATCTCAACTAGGTCTTTCTCTGAATAGACATGCATGAGTTATTTATGAGAGAATCTTTAGTTATCTGGAGTACACTAGTTTGATGCATGCATGTATTAATTGACTGAACTCACAATTAGTTCCTCAAACTATTTGGAACTAATTTAACTGGACATAACTCACTTAACTGAGCTAACTAATTACAACTCAATTACAACTCATCCTTATATCCTTAATTAAGGGATAATCTCCTTAACTTAAGGGATAACTGCTGCATGACTTCACAAAGACTTCTAGCTTGAATTTCTCCAACTAATTAACTCAAGATGAATTAATTAATTATTTTTCAAGGAGTTGGTGAGACTAAATTCGAATTTTAATTCTCAATTTTAATTCAAGGACAAATTAGAATTGCAATATTCTTGTTGCCACATTTAAACACTCCCTCTACACAAGAAAGGGATTATCTGCCACCCCGATCCTGTGTCTATGCAAATTGAATTTACACTTTGAAAATGCCTTAGTCAAAATGTTTGCATCTTGCTCCTTGGTCGAAATATACTGCAACAACATGATCCTCCTTGCCACACAGTCTTTGAGATGATGATACTGAATGTCGATGTGCTTGGACCTATCCTGAAATACTGGATTCTAATAGATTTTGATACAACTCTGATTATCACAATAGATCATATTTGGATCCATCCTCTGCTCAAACATTCCAACTAAAATTTTCCACATCTAGATGGCCTCACATGCTTCCTAACTTGCAACCATGTATTCAGCCTCTACCGAGCTGAGTGCAACTGACCTCTATTTCTTGTTGTACAAAGAAACTGCCACTGACCCAAGGTTGAAAATTCCACCTATTGTGTTCTTTCGATTTGATGACTCCCTACCCAATCTGCGTGAGTGAATCCCTGTAGCTTCACACCCTCTGTCCGTCTGTACCATGATCCATACTGAGATGTGCCTCTGAGGTATCTCAATACATGCTTTTCCACCTTCCAAAACATCTTGGTAGGCTGAACCATAGCTTGACTTAGCTGGTTCACCGCATAACACAAATCTAGTCATGTGTTCACTAAGTACATCAGTGAACCCACAAGTTTCTTGTACACAATAGCTTCTACTACTTCTCTTAAAGTAGCATCCTGCTTCATCTAGCTACCTGTTAGAGGAGTTTGCATGGGCTTGCACTTCTCCTAAAGTAGCATCCTCCTTCATCCAGTTACCTGCTAGAGAAGTTTGCATGGGATTTCACTTCTCCATGTGGGATTTCATGAGTATCTCATTGGCATACTTGCCCTAAGACACAAACAACTACCCATTCTTCTGCCATACTTCCATGCCAAGGAAGTAATGCATGAGACCCATGTCTTTCATCTCAAATTCTCTTGCAAGGTCCTCCTTGAAAGACATGATAAACTGATCATCACCTGGCAATATGAGATCATCAACATAAAGTACAATGATCAAATGCTTACCTTTCACCATGATGTAGTACAAGTTCACATCTGCTTCACTCCTTGTGAAGTCCAATCCACTGAAGTAGTTATCATTCCTGGTGTACCAAGCATGAGATGCTTGCTTCAGCCCGTACAATGCTCTCTTGAGTCACACACATGTGACTCATGATCGAAGGTATCAAAACCTTTGGATGCTCTATGTACACCTCCTCCTCAATCTTGTCATTGAGGAATGCATTCTCCACATCCATCTGATGGATCTTCCAACCCATCTATGCTGATAGTGCCAACATCGATCTGATAGATGAGTACCTTGCTACAGGAGCAAAATTCTCATCATAGTTGATCCCCTCGACCTGTGAGAAACCACAGGCAAAAAATATTATCTTATGTTTCTCCACACTACCATTAGCAGCTTGCTTTACCTTGTAAAGCCAACATGAACTCACAACTGACTTGTTCTCTGGTCTTGGAACCACATCCGAAACATTGTTCCGAACTATGGAGTCATACTCCTCCACCATAGCATCAACACAAATCGGTTGCTACACTACTTCCTCAAAGGAACATGGATCAGTCTCAAATATTCCCTGAAAAGGGCCATGTATCCAATGCACCTCTCAGGTGACCTCCTTCGTCTGCGATGAGAAGATGGTTCTCCCACATTCTCTCTTGCATCCAACAACACTCTATCAGCTTCTCTTGTGCACTTTTGTCCATCTCTAGAAGACTCTTCTTGAGTGGATGTATCGACTCCTGGACCCTCTGCATGCGGCTGCTCTGCATCAGTATGAGGCTCCTCCTCCTTAGGAACCAATAGTTCCTCCACAACCTGTAGTTGGAGCTCCCTCTGATGGGAAACTCGCATGGCCTTCTGCTCATCAAACTTGAGATCTCTGTGAACCACTGTCCTCCGACTAGTGGACAAGTACACCGAATAGTTGTGGGGTGTATCTGTGTACCCCACAAGTATTCCCAACTCAGTTGTTGGCTCAAGCATCTTCTGTGCATCCTTTGTCACGTGGAAATATACCGATGATCCAAAGATCCTGAAGTGACCCACATCTAGTCTCTTACCAGAGAAAGCTTCCTCTGGTGTTTTCATCCCAAGTATGCGATGCAAGCTTCTATTATGCAAATAGACCAATGTGTTTCATGCCTCAACCCATAAATGAAGTGTTGGGCCTTGGTCATGCAACATCGCACATGCTGCCCCTACAATCGTTCTGTTCTTCCTCTTGGCCACCCCATTCTGTTGTGGGTTATGAGGTGCCATCAACCCCCATTTAATTCCTTTTGCTACACAGAAGACCTTAAACTATTGAGAGACATACTCTCCACCATTGTTTCTTCTCAAGGCCTTGATCTTCTTCCCTGATTCTTTCTCAACAAAAGCTTTGAACTCACAAAACTTTGAGAAGGTTTGATCCTTCTTCTGCATGAAATTAATCCAACATTTTCTCAAATAAATCCAACATTTACGAGAAATATCATCAATGAAAATCATATAAGACCTTTTCTTCATAGTAGCTATCGTCAAGAATGGTCCACACAAATAAGTATGAACTCACTCTAATATTGCTTCTTCTCGACTGTCTCAATCATGAAAGGAAGACTTGGCATAATTTCCCAAGGTGCAACCTTTGCATGTGTCAACCTGCTCATGTTTAACTTTGGGAAGTCTAGTAGAGATCTTCTCCATTATCTTCAAGGCCCCATGATGCCAATGGCCCAACCACCTGTGCCATAACTCACCAATGTGTTGGCTTTGCACCAATTTTGCTTTCGAACCTAATGTTGCACAATCATCTACCTCTAGTTTAAAGAGATTCTTCACTCGAATATTGATCCTCTTGGTCTGTCCCATGGCTATGTGTCTTAGGAACACCTTTCCTTTACTGAAGACAACATCGAAGCCTTTGTCCTCCAACATCGTGACCGATACCAAGTTATGCTTCAGTCTAGGCACATACTTCACTTTTGTCAAGGTGAGAGGAGCTTCATGCTCCCTCTAAAAAGCAACCGTGCCTTATGTTGAAACACAGTACTTTCCATCGTCACCCATATCTATGTGCATCTTGAGGTCTTTCTCCTACAAGGTACTGAATGAACTTTTATTGCTAATCATGTGGAATGAGGCTCCACTGTCAAGATACCAAACACAACCCACCGTCAATGAAACCATACATGCGATGAGGGTAAAGTCCAGTTCGAACTGAAAGGTTAATGCCTCACCTTCCGATCCTTTTGTGGATTCCTTATTGGACTTCTTCAATGGGAAATTAGTTGCAGACTGTCCCATCTTGTGACAATTAAAGCATCTCACTTTAGATTTGTCACCCTTCTTCCCTCCATGAGAATAATTCAATTTGGATTGGGAAGCCTTCCCTTTCCCTTTCCTTGCCTTACTCTCTAAGGCCAGATTTTCTTCATCATCATTCTTTAATGAAGAACCATCTCAAGTGCTCCTCCTGATCTCCTCCTGATCCAGGTCCGGGTGTGAGAAAGGACCCTTCCAAGACCTTTTACTTTCGTGATGTGTTAAATTGCATTTTTAAAAGAACATAAATGGATACATCTACATGTTGTAAAGAATAGGAACATGAAATTCATCAAAACATGAAAACGTAAGCCATTGATAACGGATTCATCCAGGAGGGACTACGCCTTTGGGCCTTGGTGTCAAGATGGTGTAGGCCGCTGCATTAATTTTTGTCAATAGTGATGATGTACATAAGAGGTGATGCCGTGATCATACAAGGAAAAATACCCTCACGCAGGAGTGGCTCCAAGAGATGTTCCACTACAGGAATCCTCAGTCAAAAAGACTCCTATCAGTATGACACAAACTCATGCATGATGAGCATCCTGCCAACATGGCATAAAAGGGATCTCAATGCAAACATACATGACGAAAATATGAGTATCCTATCAACATACAACAAAGGGATCTTAAAACATAACATGATGAATCATGACAACAAGTATATCACATAGACGATTCCACATCACATCAAGCAGGAATCATGAAAACAAGTAATAAACAAGATCCCACATCAAGAATCAAACAGGGATCTGTGCAACACAATGCATAGCAAAAGAAGTACATGAACACACTGCATATACCTCACAACCAAGGGCCATCTGAAGAAGCAGATGTCAAACTGCTGAAGTTGTTCGTTCCATCGATCTCACGGCATCAATCACATGGAAATGGGTGCTTGCACATGAACGCTGACACCTGCATTCCACTTAGAAAAGTGGATGGAGAATGGCATGGTAAAATGAAAAATCTGAATGCACTATCAGATTTGTGATGTCGAATAATGCAAAATCGACTGTCCAATTTTCGAATTCTAAGAAATTGAGAATCTAGGGCTCAAAGAATCTTTTAGATTCCCCCTAGATTCCTCAAAGATTTTGCTCCATGGGTGGACTGGAAATCTGCAATTCAAAAGGCGAATCTGACCTCGCCATTGTGATCCCCAAGAAAACCATGAAAAATGACTATAAACTTGACTATATTCCGACACTCCTCGGAAAACTTTCAAGGATCATGGTTCCACTCCCTATGTCTGCAGAAATGATGGTTCCATCTGAATACTGAAAAATGGCTGAAAATTTAGAACTCTGATGGATACATGGACAACACCATTGTGTTTGTGGCATTAAGAAGTGTTGAAACCATATAAAATTTGTCAAAATTTGACAAAGTGAAAATTCGGCCCTCCTCCAAAATTATGCCTTGAACTGCGCGCACTGCCTTGCCCTTTTGGGCACACTAATAAACCGTGTTTAAATATAAATTATGGTGGCAGATTTCTCAATAAGTTTTTTGTGGTGCATTGGTTGAGGATCCAGTTAATAGGGAGGAGGTCAGGCGGTCAAACCCCGCCTCCTCCTTTTTTACATAACAAATCCTTTTTTTTAACTTATGGGTTGGGTTGGGTCTACCTTGGGTGGCCTGCCCCCCATACCTATCTCCGTCGGCTCTGTTCCCAAGTATTAATGTGGATTTGTTTCATGGTTGGTGCATGTTTCAGGATCGGGTCCATGCCCCAAAGGTCGACCCTACCTAACTCCGTGTTGTTTTATGTTGAGCCATGGTGTGGGTTGTGCGGTGGTGGGGTCATGGCCACCCACCCCATTATGTTGTTTCAATAGCTCCATGGGAGGGGACAGGGGTCATGGCCTACCCCTCCATTAATATAACTATGTCACATTGATTTGGTTGGGGTGGCGGGGTTGGTGGCCCGCCACCCCTTTTAATATTTTTTTTATGTTTTAAAAAAACCAACCACAAATTTTTAAAAATTCAAATTTTGACCGAAGGAGTCGTTTTAACCAGGCGACAATTTCACCTGGAATCTGGATAGAGTTGGCTGGATTCCGTCTGCTAGAAAAGTCCAAACTGTGTCTTTGTTAAGCTTTCCTAGTCAGCAAAAAGTCAACCCAACTTTGACTGCCTCTATCTCCTTCATCCATACTTGGATTGACGAACCATTCACATCACCGCGATCAGGAGGACAATATCTACACTTTGGTCCTAGTTTGAGCATAATCCAAACACTTTGATTCTTGAGCTTTCCCAAGTCCTCTTTGTCTTGTGTGTGTCTCTAGAGCCACCTAGATCACCTCCTGCATGAGACCCAATCACAGTCATTTCCAATCCAACAGTTTCTCTCTTCCATTCATAGAGTCCTGGTAGCTATTCCAGCTCTTTGGAAGACCGAGGTGAGCAAGGCTCACCATATCATCATTGGCAGTAGTTATTCTCACTACCAATCTCATCTCTATAGGTGGTGAGCTTGTTCAGATATTTAGAAATAGTATCAACCTTCTCCATCTTGATATTCTGAAGCTTATACTTGAGCGCCAGTTTCCTCTAGTCGCTACTATTCTGATAGAGGTCCTTCAATATTTTCCACATTGAAAACAAAGTCTCCTTCCCATGGATATTCAAGAAAATATGGTCTTGAACTCCCTCCAGAAGAATCCATCTTGCCTTTCCCACACACTTCTTCCATTCATCCAATTCTTGTGCATTAGCTACAACTAGCTTGGGGATTTCATGATCAATGAAATCCTTCAAACCATTGTCTTCTAATACCGCTTCAATTCTATATTTCCATGCTATGTAATTCATGCTGCCTTCCAAGGTATACTCAAGTCTCAAGGCATAGAATGCCATTGACCAACCTGCAGTATGAGATGAATTCAATTTGTACCTACAATCCCAAACTTCAAACTTCGAATTCTCTTCTCCATATACTGTTCACAGCTCTAATAACCTTTGCCCCGATACCATGCAGAAATTATCACTATAGATTAACCTGATAATGCAAAACAACTAAATCAAAATACTTAATCTACTTATACAATCAAACTTGGGGAAGCTTAATAGATTTGAGCAAGATCAAGCAGAACACATATAACCAGAAGCAGAATCAATGCACATGAAACACAGAAGAATACTCTGGGGAAATCCTTAGCTAAAAACCCCACTATCTGTATTATCATACAAGTGGAAATATCTCAATATTACACACAACTTTAGCTCTCACAACTAGCGAACACTCAATACAATCCTCTCATATGCTCACAGGAAAAATAGACTTCTCATTAAGTCCTCCACATTTCCCTCCAACCTCTTATTTCCTAGTATAGTTTTTCCTAGGTGATCCTATTGTTACCATGTGTAACACTAATCACTCACACTGATCTTACACCCTGTAAACTACTCAAATATCAAGGAATGAATTCCTTCTACATGCAAGAGTTTTCCTTATAGGAAAATTCTAGCAATTGATAGTACACTGTCCCTATCTTCAATCTCAACTGGGTCTTTCTCTGAATAGACAAGCATGAGTTATTTATGAGAGAATCTTTAGTTATCTAGAGTACACTAGTTTGATGCATGCATGCACTAACTGACTGAACTCACAATTAGTTCCTAAAACTATTTGGAACTAATTTAACTGGACATAACTTATTTAACTAAGCTAACTAATTACAACTCAATTACAACTCATCCTTATCTCCTTAATTAAGGGATAACCTCCTTAACTTAAGGGATAATTGTTGCATGACTTCAAAAAGACATCTAGCTTGAATTTCTCCAGCTAATTAACTCAAGATGAATTAGTTAATTATTTTTCAAGCAGCTGGTGAGACTAAATTCGAATTTTAATTCTCAATTTTAATTCAAGGACAAATTAAAATTCGAATATTCTTGTTGCCACATTTCAACACTCCCTCTACACAAGAAAGGGATTATCTGCCACCCTGATCCTGTCTCTATGGAACTCAAATTTACACTTTGACAATGCCTTAGTCAAAATGTTTGCATCTTGCTCCTCGGTACGCAGCAAGAAGACTTGATCTCACAGCGTAAGAAGCACAAGAACTCGCATGGAAACTCGTGCATGAAGGAACAGGTTCATATTAACATAATGAAGCACACAGTGATAATGTAATGAAGCACACAGGGTCATAGAAGCCGCAGTGACAACGTAATGAAGCACGCAGGTTGATAGAAGTCGCAGTGACAACATAATGAAGCTCCCAGGTTCATAGAAGCCACAGTGACAACGTAATGAAGCACGCAGGTTCATATTAATGTGATGGAAGCCGCAGTGAATTAACATAGTGGAAGCCGTTGAAGCACGCAAGCATAAAAGCACACTCGACCGCTGTCATAAAATAGAGTCGCAGACAAGGGTATATATTGCAACAACATGATCCTCCTTGCCACACAGTCTCTGAGATGATGATACTGAATGTCGATGTGCTTGGACCTGTCATGAAATACTGGATTCTTAGAGAGTTTGATACAACTCTGATTATCACAATAGATCACAGTTGGATCCATTCTCTCATCAAACAAACCAACCTAAAATTTTCTACATCCAGATGGCCTCACATGCTGCCTAACTTGTAGCCATGTATTCAGCCTCTGCCAAGCTGAGTGTAACCAACCTCTATTTCCTAATGTACCAAGAAACTGTCACTGACCCAAGGTTGAAAATTCCACCTGATGTGCTCTTCCGATTTGATGGATTTCCTGCCCAATCTGCATTAATGAAGCCCTATAACTTCACTCCCTCTGTCTGTTTGTACCATAATCCATACTGAGATGTGCCTCTAAGTTATCTCAATACATGATTTTCCACCTTCCAAAACATCTTGGTAGGTTGAACCATAGCTTGACTCAGTTGGTTCACCGCATAGCACAAATCTGGTCATGTGTTCACTAAGTACATTAGTGAACCCACAAGTTCCCTCTACATAGTAGCTTCTACTACTTCTCTAGAAGTAGCATCCTCCTTCCTGCAATTCTCCATGTGGAATCTCCCGAGTATCTCATTGGCATACTTGCCCTGAGACACAAACAACTCCCCATCCTTCTACCATACTTCCATGCCAAGGAAGTAATGCATGAGACCCATGTCTTTCATCTCGAATTCTTTTGCAAGGTCCTCCTTGCAAGACATGATCAAATGATCATCACCTGTCAATATGAGATCATCAACATAAATTACAATGACCAACTGTTTACATTTCACGATGATGTGGTACAGGTTCTCATCTGCTTCACTCTTTGTGAAGCCCAATCAAGTGAAGTAGTTGTCGATCCTAGTGTACCAAGCACGAGGTGCTTCCTTCAGCCCATACAAATGTCTCTTGAGTCGACACACATGTGACTCAAGATCAAAGGTCTCAAAACCTTCTGGCTGCTCTATGTACACCTCCTCCTCAGTCTTGCCATTAAGGAATGTAGTCTTCACATCCATTTGATGGATCTTCCAGCCCATCTGTGTTGATAGTGCCAACATTGATATGAGAGATGAGTACCTTACTACAGGGACAAAAGTCTCATCATATTTGATCCCATCAACCTGTGAGAAACCACAGGAAACAAATATTGCTTTATGTTTCTCCACACTACCATCAACAACTTGCTTTACCTTGTAAAGCCAACGGGAACTCACAATTGACTTGTTCTCCAGTCTTGGAACCACATCCCAAACACTATTCCGTACTATGGAGTCATACTCCTCCACCATAGCATCAACCCAAATTGGCTGCTACATTGCTTCCTCAAAGGAAGATGGCTTGGTCTCAACATATTCCCCGACAAAGGCCATGTATCCATTGTACCTCTCAGGTGACCTCCTCTGTCTGCACTGAGAAGATGGTTCTCCCACATTCTCTCTCACATCCGACAACAATCTATCAACTTCTATTATGTGCTTCCATCCAGCTCTGGAAGACTCTTCTTGAGTGGATGTATCGACTCCTGGACCCTCTGCATGCAACTGCTTCGCATCAGTCTGAGGCTCCTCCTCCTTAGGAACCAATAGTTCCTCCACGACCTGTTTTTGGAGTTCCCTCTCAAAGGAAACTCACGTGGCCTTCTGCTCATCAAACTTGAGATCTATGCGAACCATTGTCCTCCGACTAGTAGGTAAGTACACCTGATAGTGGTGGGGTGTATCAGTGTACCCCACAAGTATTCACAACTTAGCTATTGGCTCAAGCATATTCCATGCATCCTTTGTCACTTGGAAATATACCGATGAGCCAAGGATCCTGAAGTGACCCACATTTGGTCTCTCACCAGAGAAAGCTTCCTTTGGTATTTTCATCCCAAGTATGCGATGCAAGCTTCTATTCTACAAGTAGACCATTGTGTTGCATGCCTCATCCCATAAATGAAGTGGTAGGCCTTGGTCATGCAGCATCACCCATGCTACTGCTACAATCATTCTGTTCTTCCTCTCAACCACCCCATTCTATTGTGGGTTATGAGATGTCATCAACTCCTGTTTAATTCCTTCCGCCGCATAGAAGTCCTTAAACTATTGAGAGACATACTCTCCATCGTTGTCGCTTCCCAAAGCCTTGATCTTCTTCCCTATTTCTTTCTCAACCAAAGATTTGAACTCACAAAAGAAGGTTTGGTCCTTCTTCTGCATGAAATAAATCCAACATTTATGAGAAAAATCATCAATTAAAATCACATAACACCTTTGCTTCATGGTGGATGTTGTCGAGAATGGTCCACACATATTAGTATGAACTCACTCTAAGATCATTTATACTTGACTGTCTCGATCTTGAAAGGAAGACTTGGCGTACTTTCCCAAGGTACAACCTTTGCATGTGTCAACTTGCTCAAGTTTACCTTTAGGAAGTCCAGTAGAGATCTGTTTCATTATCTTCAAGACCCCATGATGCAGATTGCCCAACTTCCTCTGCCATAACTCACCAATGTCTTGGCTTTGCCACCAATTCTGCTTTCAAACTCAATGATGCACAATCATCTACCTCTAGTTTATAGAGATTCTTCTCTTGAATCCCAATCCTCTTGGTCTGACCGGTGGCTATGTGTCTTAGGAATTCCTTTCCTTTACTAAAGACAACATCGTAGCCTTTGTCCTCCAACATCGTGACTGATACCAAGTTCTTCTTTAGTCCAGGCACATACTTCACGTTTGTCAAGGTGAGAGGAGCTCCATGCTCCCTTTAAAAAGAAATCGTGCCTTCTCTTGAAACACAGTACTTTCCATTGTCACCCATCTCTATGCACATCTTGAGGTCTTTATACTCCAAGGTACTAAATAAAATTTTATCGTCGGTCATGTGGAATGAGGTTCCACTATCAAGATACCAAACACAACCCACCATCGATGAAACCATACATGCAATGAGGGTAAAGTCCATTTTGAACTGAGAGGCCAATGCCTCACCTTCTAACTTTTGTGGATCCCTTCTTGGACTTCTTGGATGGGAAATTAGTTTCATAATGTCCCATCTCATGACAGTTAAAGCATCTCACTTTAGATTTTTCACCCTTCTTCCCTCCATGGAGATAATTCAATTTGGAATGGGAAACCTTCCCTTTCCCTTTCCTCGCCTTACTCGCTAAGGCCAGATTTTCTTCATTATCGTTATTTGATGAATAACCATCTCGAGTGCTACTCCTGATCTCCTCATGCATGAGATCTAACCACAATTGTTTCCTATCTGGCAGTTTCTCTCTTCCATTCACATAGTCCTGGTAGCTATTCCAGCTCTTTAGAAGACCGAGGAGAGCAAGGCTCACCATATCATCATCGGTAGAAGTTATTCCCACATTACCAAGATCATCTCTACAGGTGGTGAGCTTGTTCAAATATGTAGAAATAGTATTGCCCTTCTCCATCTTGATTTTCTGAAGCTTAACCTTGAGTGCTAGTTCCTTCTGGTCACTACTGTTCTGATAGAGGTCCTTCAATGTCTTCCACAGTGAAAATAGAGTCTCCTTCCCACGGAGACTCGAGACAATATGGTCTCGAACTCTCTCCAGAAGAATCTATCTCACCTTCACCACACACTTCTTCCATTTAGCCAATTCTTATGCATTAGCTGTAGCTGGCTTGGGGATTTCTTGATCAATGAAATCCTTTAAACCATTGTCTTCTAATACCACTTCCATTCTATCTTTCCATGCTATGTAATTCGAGTTTCCTTCCAAGGCATACTCGAGCCTCAAGCCATAGAACGCCATTGACCAACATGAAGTATGAGATGAATTTGATTTGTACCTGCAATCTCGAACTTCAAACTTAGAATTCTCTTCTCCATATACTTTCACAACTCTGATAACCTTTGCTTTGATACCATGCAGAAATTTTCACTGTAGATTAACCTAACAATGCAATACAACTAAAGCAAAATACTTAGTCTACTTCTATAATCAAACTTGGAGAAGCTTAATAGATTTGAGCAAGATCAAGAAGAACACATATAACCAGAAGCAGAATCAATGGACATGAAACACAGAAGAATACTTAGGGGAAAGCATCAACTAAAAATCCCACTATCTTTATTATCATACAAGTGGAAATATCTCAGGTTTACACACAGCTTTAGCTCTCACAGCTATCCAGCACTCAGTACAATCCTCTCAGATGCTCACAAGCAAAATAGACTTCTCATTAAGTCCTCCACACTGCCCTCCAAGCTCCTATTCCCTAGCGCAATTTTTCCTGGGTGATCCTACTATTACCATGTGTAACACTGATCTTACACCCTGTAAAACTGTGCAAATCTCAAGGAATGAATTCCTTCTACATGCAAGAGTTTTCCTTATAGGAAAATTCTAGCAACTGATTGTACATTGTCCCTGTCTCCAATCTCAACTGGGTCTTTCTCTGAATAGACATGCATGCATTATTTATGAGATAATCTTCAGTTATCTAGAGTACACTAGCTTGATGCATGCATGCATTAACTCACTAAACTCACAATTAGTTCCTCAAACTGTTTGGAACTAATTTAACTTGACATAACTTATTTAACTTAGCTAACTAATTACAACTCAATTACAACTCACCCTTATCTCCTTAATTAAGGATAATCTCCTTAACTTAATGGATAACTGTTGCATGACTTCAAAAAGACTTCTAGCCTTAATTTCTCCAACTAATTAACTCGATATTAATTAATTAATTATTTTTCAAGCAACTTGTGAGACTAAATTCAAATTTTAATTCTCAATTTTAATTTAAGGACAAATTAAAATTGGAATATTCTTGTTGCCACATTTCAACACAAATCTGCATTCATTTGAATATATTTTTTTCTACAGGAAACATTGTTTGCCTGTATTCTTTTCTTATAACCAATGAAATATTTCGTTTGAATATTTAGCAAGTTATGCCATCACAGAGTCTTCTATTCATTCACTTTAAATCAATTAACTATAGCTAGAAAAATAGCATCCCTTACATCTAGTTTAGTAATTGTTAAGGCTTAAGCACCTGTTTTAAATAATTCATATTATTGGTCTTCCCTAAAATTTAAAACGAACAAAATATTTTAGATGCTCTGGCATGACTAACTGACCTAGAGTCATTTCATAAGACAACATCAGGCTAGCGTTGTTGTCGGGGAGCGAAAGTTGAACTATTTTCCCTGGGACAACGATTCAAACTTTTTCTTCAAGGTGAATAAATAAATTGAAGGTTAAAAATGATTCACCTGATGACTCCACTTGACCAAGATGGCTCCTTCAAAACATACAAGATCTCACTCTGACTCTCAAATTATATCTCCTTTATCTAATCCCGGGAGACTGGTGAGAGAGAGGTCTTGTTTAGAATGAGACTTGAAGCTTCTAACTCCTCTTATGTACCATTACAACCTCAAGATATTCCAGCTTCTAATCCCTTTAGCTCTATTCCATCCCAATTAGATTTGGCTGATCTAACACCTAGGGTGTTAGAAATTTTATCTAAAGGAGTTGATCTACAATCAACCCTCTTAATCCAATCTTTGGAATCTTACAAACTTCCTAAAATATTTTCAGATTCTCCCAAGTCAGAGGAAGAGATAGATGTACATTTACCAAAGCTAAAACCAACTGGTTTTACCCCCCCCACTCACTATACATTCCCATCCACTTCTGCCCAACTTGAAGAAACCTTCTCTGTATATTCAAACCCATTGTTTGAAAGTAAAGAACAGGTTGAAATAGAGGTTCAAAAGTTAGTAATAAAAGCTCCTTTGAAACTTTTAGATCTCCTCCAATTTCCCATTCTCCTCCTCCCACTTTTACACCTCCATCTTCACCCACTACCTCACCACCTTGTTCATCATCCTCCACTACATCATCTCCTACCTCTTCTACTAAATCATCTCCTTCTTCGTCTTTAGAATGGCATTTCAACCTATAATTCAAGCTAGATATGCTGCTCTACATCTTCCCAACCAGTTAAACAATTTTCCTAATGGATATTTGAAACACCTGCCCAGGTTTAATGGTGAAACTAGCCTGACTCCAGAAGATCATCTAGATGCATTTTTTGATTTTTTAGATAATATGAATATAGAGCATGAGGATGTTTATATGCGTTTATTTGTTCAGTCTTTAGAGGGAAATGTTAGGATATGGTTTAGGAAATTGAGGGCTGATTCAATTCAGTCCTTGGAATGATTTAACTAATATATTCAAGAATTAGTGGGGTGTCAAAATGACATAGTTTACTTCCTTACTGAGTTTGAAGAACTTATAAGGAATCATGGGGAACCTGTGGAAGATTTCATTAAACGATTCAATAAACTCTACCACAAAATGCCCCCTGATTGTAAACCCCCTGTTGCAACAACAAAGGTTAGGTTTCCCAAAGCCTTTGATGATGACTTTGAATTCATGCTGAGGGAAAGAATATCTCCTACCCTTTAGGATATGCAAAATAATGCTATATAAGTTGAGGCTAACTGATTAGCTTCATCTAAACTCAAATCCAAAGTTGAAAAGGCTGAAAGAAAATTGAAGGCTAAGGAGGAAGGATCTTCCTTGAAGTCCAAAAACGATGATAAAAAAATAGACGAGATAATATATTTACTTAGAAAATTATCTAATAGGATTTCTAATATTGAAAATCATCCTAGAACCATATAGTAAACTATTGTTAGACCACAAAATTAGTTTAGAAGAGCCCCTCAAACTCAAATTTTACAGAGGCCTTACACTGATCAACAGATCCAACCTCCTCTGATGATTGATGACCAACAACCAAATGATATTGGTCCTCTAATTTTCGAATATATAAATAATTTTGATTCTACATATATACATAATGCTATTGTTCCTCACCCTTCAATCAATCTTCCAAAAATCAAGAAGACAGTCAAATTTCTAAATACTAGGCCTTCTCTAAATTCCTAATTGGTGAATTAAATAGAAGATATGATCTTAGGCCTAGGCAAGACTTGGTAGACCTCCAAAGGGTCCCATTCAAAATGAAACTCATATAAAATCTACTGAAACATAGACAACTATCATTCAACCCTTAAATAAAACAGGTGAAACAAGTCAAATTGTAACATTGTTTTGACAACCTTCAATTTTAAAAGAGAACCGGAAAGGGTTAAAATACTAATTCCCCTAGCTGAACTATAAAAAAATCTAGGGTATAAGAACTAGGTTTCAAAATGGATTTACTTATCGAGTGTGGATGTTGAAGGGGATGTGATAATCTTGCAGGATGAAAAACCCTTAGTAGTTTTTGGTCCTAGTTTTGACATGATAGATGAGAATGTACCACCGTTTTATGTGACTCTCAAAATTCATGATTTCCTACTATATAATTGTATGCTAGATTCTAGGGCTTCCCATAATCTAATGCCTAAAGTGATCATGGACCAGTTGTAATTAGAAGTCACTAGAACATACCATGATCTTTACACTTTTGACTCCAAGAAAGTTCCTTGTCTTGGACTCATTAAATATTTGGTGGGAATCTTATCTCAAATCCCTGTCAAAAGTGTGGTTTTAGACATAATAGTCACTAACACTCCTCCAAAATTTGGCATGTTTATGTTAAGATCTCCCTGTGCTAAACTAGGAGGGAGCCTACAAATGGATATGTCTTATGCCACTATCCCAATTTATGGGGATGAAAACCTTAACCTGTATAGAGAGGTCAGATTTATGAACACTATTTGTAGATGATTAGGCTAGGAATCATCCTATTTGTGTTGTTGACCAATAATTTGGGTGTTTTGAACTATTTGTAAAATAATTCACAAATCTCAACTAACTATTGAAGATATTTTTGATCAACCTAAAACCGTTGAAAATTATATTTGGAAAATGTACTTTGATGGTTATTGCTCAAAGGAAGGAGGAGCTAGAATTATATTAATTTCTCTAGATAAATAAAACATTACTCAATCATAAAAACTTGAATTCGATGTAACCAATAATGTAGCATAAAATAAAGCTTTTCTGCTAGGATTAGAGTTAGCAAGAAGTATTAAGGTGGAGAACTTAAGTGTATACGTTGATTCTAAACTTATTGCCAGACAAGTTAGGAATCAATGTCAAAATAAGCACCCAAGATTGAGACCTTATAGGAATGAAGTTTGGGATTTAGTTGAAATTTTCTTTTCAACATTAAATATTATTGCTATTCCTAGAGATCAAAACATGCATGCAGATTCCTTGGCTATTTTTGAAAGATCCTTTAAAATCCATGATAAGATGCTTGTCCAGTATCAAATTCAAGTCAAGTATAGACCATCTATTCCTGACAATATTAAGTAATACAAATTTTTTGATGATGGCTAACAACTAAAATCCTTTTTTCAAGTCATAAATGGATTTTCAAACATGCAAGTTGAGGAAGAACCACTTGATAATCTTGAAATTGATAACGAATATCAAGCACCACAATTTGATTCTACAATTTCTAATCATAACATTATCTAAATCTCTAAAAAAATTATTCCAAAAGGGTTAATCCCTCTTGAGAAGCTCTTTGATCATAATGATGTCCCCAGAAATCCACTTTCTAACTCATAAGATGAAAATATTGAACTTTATAACATTGGAAGTCCTAAAGAGAACAGAAACATTAAAATTTACGCATCCCTGTCAATGGAAGCTAAAGAAAAATATTTATCCCTCCTAAAAGCCTACAAATATGTTTTTGCCTGGTCTTATAGTGAATTAAAAACCTATGATACATATCTCATTGAACACAAAATTCCATTAAATATAGAGGAAAAACCTTTCAAATAAAAATTGAGGAGAATTAATCATGTACTTCTTCTTGTAATTGAAAAAGAACTATTTAAGTTACTGGATGCTAAAATTATCCTTCCAATAAGATATTCAGATTTGGTAGCCAATCTAGTTCTAGTGAGGAAAAAGAATGGTGAAATTAGATTATGTGTAGATTTTAGGAAATTGAAGAAATCTTCCTTGAAGGACAATTATCCATTACCTAAGATGGATCAATTACTTCAAAAAGTTTCAGGAGCCCAGTGAATTTCCATGTTAGATGGTTTTGTTGGGTTGTGTTATATTCTTTCCACGAATAGCCCACGTAGTTAATCGGGGGGTTATAAGGGGGGGCGGAGCCCCCCCTTTGTTGCGCTAATTGCGTAGACGGGGGGGTCACAGGGGGTTTGAGAGGTGCAACTAACCCCACTCTATGGACCTCATATTAGGTTGGGAAGACCTACCTATGGTTTTGTGCATGATTTTTCGTACATGGTTTTGGACGCGATGGTTTTCGTTCCATGTTATTGGATGCTTCAGCATATATAAATATGTATTGTAACATTGAAAGGAACATAATGAAAAATCAAGTTGGTAGTCCCAGTTTTGGGATCTAGGGGAAAATCTCTATGTATATGTGTTTTATGTGTTATGCTCTTGTATTATTTATTTTTTGTGTTTTAGAATTGATATGCAGGTAATTTCTTTACGGGGTTAAAACCTACATTTGGTATCAAAGTTGTTTTGGCTTCAAGGGGATGCCTTTGTTTCTTAGGGTTTTCACTCGAGCCTGTGGTAAACCATGTTCAGTGGGAGATCTGCGAGATCGATTCTGGTGGTGAAAGAAGATGGCGAGCAGTGGAAAGATAGATATCAAGAAATTTAATGGTTAGAGTTTTGAGTTGTGGAAACTCAAGATGGAGGATTTGTTGGTGGATAAAGATTAGTGGATCACGGTAGATCCAAGTATGAAACCAACAGGAGTGTCTGATGAAGAATGGATGAAGTTGGATCAGAAGGCAAAGAGCACAATATAATTGTGTGTCTGAGATTCAGTATTGTTGAATGTATCAGGGGAAGCTACGGCGAAGGCTTTGTGGGACAAGTTAGGGACTTTGTACAAATATAGGTCTTTGGTGAATAAATTGTTCCTGCAAAAAAAACTTTATATCGTGAGGATGAAAGATGGAGACTCGGTGACAGAGCATCTAAACACATTTAATACTATGGTAAGCCAATTATTATCTATTGATATTAAAATTTCAGATGAAGATAAGTGCATTAGTTTATTGTGTTCTCTACCAGATTCGTGGAATAGTCTGGTTATTGCAATAGGTAGCAATAAAACTGCCTTGTAGTTTGATGAAATAGTCTCATCCTTACTGACGGAGGAGATGAGACAAAAAAATATGGAGAGCTAGAATGGTGATGCCTTGTCTATACGAGAATGGTCCTAGAACAGAAACAAAAATAAGTCATCGAGTGGGAGATCTAAATCTAGAGGGAGATCTAAATCTCTAGGAAAACTTGTAAAGGTGGTGTGCTGGAAATGCAGAAAGGAAGGGAACTACAAAAATGGATTATAAATCTAAAGCTCTTGATAAAGGAAAGGGATCTAATGATACTCATTCTGTAGAGGCGAAAACCACCTCAAATGAAGGTTGGGATGTGTACTTGGCTTCTTCAAGTACACATGTAGATCATGAGGCATGGTAGATTGACTCAGGTGCATCCTTTCACTTCACTCCCCATAGAGAGTGGTTCTGTGAGTATGAGAAATATGATGGTGGTGATGTCTTCTTGGGGGATGATAAGAAGGCTAGAATCATTGGTCGCAGAAAATTAAAGTTGAAGTTGCAAGGTGGAAGGGTTAGAACACTTCCGAGTGTTTTGCATATTCCTTCATTAGCGAAATCTAATTTGTGTAAGCAAGATGGATGATGCGGGTGTAAAAATAGTGTTTGAGAAGGATACCTGTAAAATGGTTCGGGGAGCACTAGTATTGATGTGGACAGTTCGGATTGGAACTTTGTACAAGCCGCAAGGTAGCATTGTTATTGATGGGTGCAACAGTTCTGTGGTTCCTGAAAGTAGAGCAGAAAATCTAGTGGTCTTTGGAGAGAAGACCATGTTGTGGCATCAAAGGTTTGGACATATTGAAGAGAAGGGACTTCAAATACTTCATGGTAAAGGTATGGTAGAAGGTATGAGTAATAGCTCTCTGGATTTTGATTTTTGTGAAAATTGTGTATATGGGAAGCAGAATTAGGTGAGTTTCCTCTCTAGTGGTAAGAGGGAAAAAATTATATTAGAGCTTGTGCACAGTGATGTGTTTGGACCTGTGAAGGTTCCATCACTGGGTAAGTCTGTGTACTATGTATCATTTATAGATGAATTCTCAAGGAAAACATGGATATATTTCCTTAAGAAGAAATCTAAAGTCTTTGATAGGCTTAAAGAATTTAAGGCTCTGGTGGAAAACTAGACAGAAAAGAAGATAAAGGTGTTGAGGATAGATAACAGAGGAGAATTTTGCAGTAAGGAATTTGAAGAATTCTGTAAGAAGTGTGGTATAGAACAACAGAAGACTACTCCATATACACCTCAGCAAAATGGATTTGTAGAAAGAATGAACAAGATGTTGATGGGAAGGGTAAGAAACATGCTCAGTGGTGTCGGGTTAGGACAAGAATTCTGGGTAGAGTTAGTGGAGACTGCATGTTACATGGTCAACAAATCACCTTCATCAGCATTGGAAGATAAGAATCCACAAGAGGTATGGACTGGCAAGAAAAATTCTCTTTCACATTTGAGCATATTTGGATGTGATGCATATGTACATGTCCTAAAGGAGAAAAGAACCAAGTTGGATAGTAAATTTTAAAAGTGCATCTTTATTGGGTATAAGGATGGTTTAAAGGGTTATAAGCTTTAGAACCCAGTAGAAAGGAAGGTTGTGTATAGCAGAGATGTGGTGTTTAGAGAGGTGAAAGATGTTATTAAACATGAATTCCAAAAAGGAACTTGAGAAGATAGAGTTTGAGCTAAAGGAGGAAGAATCAGACTCTATAGCAGAGGAGGAATCAAAAGATGAAGAGCCACAAACTCCAGGTGTGAGAAGATCAGTTTGAGAAAGAAGGCAACCAGAAAGATATAGTCAATCTACTTTCTATTCAAATTTTGCTTTATCTATTACTGATGATGATCCTAGAACTGTGAAGGAAGCAATAGATTCAGAGGATGGAAAATCTGGAAGGAGGCCATGGTTGATGAAATGGCATCTTTGCACAAAAATGAGGCTTGGGATCTGGTGGAGTTATCGTCTGGAAGGAAAACCATTGGCAACAAATGGTTGTCCAAGAAGAAAAAAAATGGAAAAGGAAAGGTGGAGAAATACAAAGCTCGGTTGGTAGCAAAAGGCTATCTCAGGTGCCGAGAATTGATTTTGGTGATATTTTTTCTCCTGTTGCCAAGGTAACTTCTATTATATTACTTTTATATGTTGTTGTTGCTTTTGATTTTGAGGTAGAACAGATGGATGTGAAGACAACATTTCTTCACGGGGATCTGGAAGAGGAGATCTACATGAAGCAACCTAAAGGTTTTGTGGTGAAGGGTAAGAAATAACTGGTATGCAAGTTAGAGAAGTCTCTTTATGGGTTAAAACAGTCACCAAGGATGTGGTATTAGAAATTTGATACATTTATACAGGGACTTGGCTTCACCAAAAGTAAATCATATCACTGTGTGTATTTTAAATTAATTTGTGACCATGTTATTTATCTAGTCTTGTATGTGGATGATATGTTGCTGGTTGGAAATTACAAAGAAATTATCCAGGATTTGAAGACTCATTTGTCCTCCAAATTCGACATGAAATATCTTGGTGCTGTAAATTATATTTTGGGCATGGAAATTAAAAGAGATTGGACAAAGAGGAAGCTTTGGTTAAACCAGAGGAAGTATGTCGAGACAATATTTTAGAGGTTTAATATGCAGGATAGTAAACCGGTGAAGGTTCCTATTTCTATAGGTGTAAAGTTATCTGCTGAAAAGTGTCCCAAGACACGAGAAGAGGAAGAGCACATGTCCTGTGTTCCATAGGCAAGTGTAGTCAATAGCTTGATGTATGTGATGGTCTGTACTAGACTAGACATTGCACATGCAGAGGCAGTATTGAGCAGGTTTATGTCAAAACCAGGGAAGGAGCACTGGACAATAGTGAAGCAGGTTTTTAGGTATTTGCATGGCACTAGTGATTATGGTTTGTGCTACCAAGGAAGACTAGGATTGGATAGAGTTTTGGATCTTCTTGCCTTTGTTGATGGAGACTGGGCTGGAGATATGGATCAAATAAGATCTAAAAGTGGGTATGTGTTTAACCTATTTGGAGGTGCAGTCAGTTGGATGAGTAAGAAACAATCTGTAGTGGCACTATCAACTACAGAGGGAGAATACATGGCAGCCACTCATGCAAGCAAGGAAGTAGTTTGGTTGTAGAGATTGTGTTCAAGTATGGGGTTAGTACAGGGAGCTATAAGGATAGACTGTGATAGCTAAAGTGTAATTTTTGTAGCAAAGAACCCTGCATATCATTCAAAGACAAAGCACATTGATGTTCAGTATCACTTTTTGAGGGATATGATAGAAGACAAAAAGGTGTTGTTGGTAAAGTTGGTTGCTTTGAAGAATACTCAGATGCATTGACAAAATCTGTGAGCTCTAAGAAGTTTTCTTGTTGTAGAGAAACAATGGGCATTGCAGGGCTAGATAAATGACTAAGCTCTCTTGTGGCCCCATGTGGAAAGAAAACAACAAGTCGGAGAATGTTGGGTTGTGTTATATTCTTTCCATGACTAGCCCATGTAGTTAACAGGGGGGTTAGAAGGGGGGTGGAGCCCCCCTTTTTTATGACGATTGCATAGCGGTGGGGGTCACAAGGAGTTTGAGGGGTGAAGGTAACCCACTCAATGGGGTCCAGGCAACGCCCTAGAAAATTTTGTTTTTGGACCCTATATTAGGTTGGGCGGACCTACCTATCATTTTGTGCATGATAGTTTGCACATGGTTTTGGACGCGATGGTTTTCGGTCCATGGTATTGGATGCTTTGGCATGTATAAATTTGTATTGTAACATTGAAAGGAACATAATGAAAAATCAAGCTGGTAGTCCTAGTTTCAGGATCCAGGGGAAAATATCTGTGTATATGTGTTTTATGTGTTATGCTCTCACATTGTTTATTTTTTATGTTTTAGAATTCGTATGCAGGGAATTTATGTATGGGGTTAAAACCTACAAGTTTCTCCAGATATAACCAGATTATGGTTAGTCTAGAGGATAGACAAAAAACTACATTTACAACTCCATGTGGCACATTCATGTATAATCCGATGCCTTTTGGGTTGATTAATGTTGGAGCAACATTTCAACGTGTTATGGATCTTGCATTTGTAGGTAAGATCAACAAATTTTTTGTTATCTATTTAGATGATTTAACTGTTTTTTCCAATTCTAATAAAAAGCATTTGAAGCATTTGAGAAAGGTTTTTGACAGGTGCAGAAAATTTGGGATTTCTCTTATTCCCAAGAAGTCCTTGTTTGCACTTCAAGAAGGAAAACTACTCAGTCACACCGTCTCCAATGAAGGAGTAGTCATTGATCCTAAAATAGTCTCAGCAATTCAGGCACTTATATTACCAAGGAAAAAGAAGTAAGTTCAATATTTCCTTGGAAAAAATATTTTTTTAAGAAGATTTATCACTAACTATGTAGAAATAGTTAAGGACATAACTGATATGCTGAAAAAGGATCATGAAATCAAATGGACTTTTCCTACTAGGTGTGCATTTGATAATATTAAGAAGGCCATTGCAGAAGCTCCCATTTTAGCCAGTCCAGATCACTCCCAACCTTTCAGTGTGTTTTCTTTTTCTTATGAAACCACATTAGTTAGTTTTCTTTTGCAAAGGAACAAAGATGGAGATGACCCATTTCATTTTTTCGCAAGGTTATGATAGATGCTGAGCTAAAGTATGACATCATTGAAAAACAAGCATATACTTTAGTTCAAGCTATGAAAGCCTTTAGAATCTATCTCCTCCACTCTTCTATCATTTCCTATGTGCCTACTAGTGTTGTCAAAATTGTTCTAACTCAACCTAACACTGATGGAAGCAAAGGGAGATGGATAACTAAAATTTTAGAGTATGATCTCATCATCAAGACTACCAAACTGATAAAAGGTCAAGGCCTAACCAAGCTCCTTGCTGAATCCAATTGCAAGATCTTAGGAATAATATGTTTTTGACATCCCAGCTGAGAATAATACACAAGAACCTTCTGCAACCCCTACACAGGAGAATCCACAAGAACCTTCTGAGAGCCCAACTAAGAAGAATCCACAAGAACCTTCTGAAATCCCCACATAGTAGAACCCACAATAACCTTCTGCATCAGATTAGACAATTTTGATTCACATTGATGAAATTTTTTTATTATCAGATTGGCACTTTGACAATGTGAAATTTCTTAGAGAATTTGAATGTCCAACTGAATTTAGTAGAAATCAATGTAAAACACTGAAATTGAAAGTTGTTAAGTACTGTATTGTGAATGAAAATTTGTACTGGAAGGATCCTCTTAATATCCTTCTACTTTGCCTAATAGAGAATGAAACAAAAGGGATCATTGATGAATTTAATGCAGGAATTTATGGAGGCCATTATGCTTGGAGGGCCACAACATAAACGACCCTAAGGGATGGGTTTTTTTGGCCTAATCTTTTTGCACAGGTAGGAGAAAAGGTTAGGAGTTGTACACAATGTCAAATGTTTGCTGGAAAGAAGAGAGTAGCAACTCTTCCATTGGTTCTAGTCTTAGTCCAAGCACCATTCTGCCAGTGGGGATTGGATTTCATTGGTGAAATTCATCCTCCATCAAGCAGTCAACACAGATGGATATTGACTACTACAGACTACTCTACCAAGTGGGTAGAAGCGATTCCAGTCAGAAATGCAACTAATACTATTGTGATCAAGTTCATTGAAGAATATATATTTTCTAGATTTGTATGCCCTTAGAAAATAGTGACAGACAATGCACAAGAATTCAGAAATACTAAGATGACTGAGTTTTATCAGAAATATCAGATCTTATTGCATCACTCTACACCATATTATCCACGGGGAAATGGACTGGCAGAGTCCTCAAATAAAAGTTTGGTTAAAGTAATAAGGAAAACATTGAAGGATCATAAAAGGAATTGGTATAGCCGTCTTATTTATGATCTTTGGGCCAACAGAATTTCACCCAAAATATCAACAAGTAAATCTCCTTTTCAACTTGTTTATGGAAAAGAAGCAATATTTTGCACACATTTAGCTTTTCATGTTTTAAAGTTTTTTCAAGAGTCTAATGAATAGGTTGATGACTTATCTCGAATAATAAATTAGATCATAGAATTAAATGAAGATAGAGATGAAGAACAATACAAGCTTAAGAAATATCAGAGTAAAATGAAAAGCTTGTTTGATAGGAAAGCCATGGAAAGATATTTCAGGCAAGGTGATTTGGTACTGAGATGGGATGCTAGGAGAGAATACAAAGGCAAACTTGGCAAGTTTGACAACCTTTGCTTGGGACCTTTTAGTATTGTTGAGGTCAAGGGTAATAACACTTTCATTTTGCAGAATTTGAAAGGAGAATATTCCTCATTGCATGTCAATGGGAAGTACTTGAAGCACTATATTCAGTATTGAGAGGTTTCCATTCATTCACCATTGTATTATACCAGAGAGTTTTATTTTACATGCAGCGTGTATTTGTTTCAAAAGAAGACCCCATTAGCCCAAGGAGAATGCTTATGGATCTGCAAGTTCTTTGCATCCTGCAGGAGGAAGCAGTCCCTAGTTGGAGCTGATGTTGTAACATACTTTATTTTTTATAAGTTAGTTTTTATTTTTATAAAAGAGGGTATATAAAAAAAAAAAAAAAAAAAAAAAAAAAAAAAAAAAAAAAAAAATGAAATATGATATGAAAAACTAGAAAAATAAAAAGAGATGAAATAGAACCCCATCAAAAGAAACTCAAAAAGATTTGAATAAGTGTTCTTGTTGAAAGTGCCACTTCATGAAAAAATTCCATTTGTAATAATAAAGGTCTGTGTGCAATTCTTTTTTATGCCACAACATTTTCTCCCGATCTAAATCAAACTGTTTAATCTTGATGAGATCATTTAAATTTTTGTTATAGACTAAAGAATAAGTTAAATCAAACAACTTAATATTGGTTGAAAATTAGAAATTAGGCTATATTAGCACAAATAAAAGGCCTAGTATGCTTAAAAATAGGCCTAAAGTCATATATATTAGGTTTAGAATAGTTGATTATATTATTAAGGGCAACTTGTCTAAATGCGCCCGTGATTGTATTAAATCCTTATTATTGGTAATTACCTTGCTTAAGGGGTGATTAATTATTGTAAAGAGTTATATGTAATTTTTTTTTAATGAAGATCATATATGACAAAGATGTTTGTTGGAAAATGTTAATGATTGAATTGAAATCAATGGTTGTCGCCCTTCCCACCCATATCAACGACAGGGAAGCGCTTCGCGCACTGTTATAGACATATTTGGGCATTGCTTATATGTCCATAAACCAAGGGCTTCTATGCCCCTAAAAGTGTTGTTTCATACCCTAAAGGAACAAGGTCAGCTGATTACATCATCTCCCAGAAGTTCTCCATGAAACACTGCTCATAACTGGTCAAAACTGGACCATCTCACCTGCTCCATGGTCAAAGTGTGATGCATCCCACCTATTATCACTAAAGAAATGATTTCTATATTCAGAGCATCAGTTCTATTCCAAAGGATTGGTGTTAGTCTTGGTCTAGTCTTTACATGGTTGCTTTAGTGTCTAAGATCTATAAAAATGTCTTGTTGGTATGGTCGAATAAGGTCAACACTCCGTTCTTGCCCATCACTGGTCCCACATCACACATTATTTCCATGTGTCAAGCTTGTTTCGAGGTTTACATTTTACATTTGTTCCTAAGTCATAATGTTAGATGGTGGTTAAGTCTCTTTTATGGTTTTTAGAGTCCAAGTCATAGGGTTAGAGTCTCATTTCCATCATCAATTAAAGCTCAACAACCTTGTTTTACACTTTATGGATCTCATATCATGTTTTGAAAGTCATGTGTTTAGCCATTTTGAAACAATTTTGAAACTTGCTACAAATCCACGTTTTCGTAGCGCAGACAGTGTAAAAAACTAGTTTTGCGCTACGAAATCACTGAAGCAGCCTTTTTTTCAGCAGAACAATTATTTTAAGTAGTCAATTTCCAAAAGATCTCGTGAGCAACTGAAAGCCGATTTTGGAAAACTGAAAGAGGTTTTTCGTCCTAACATACTACACTACAAAAACCTCTTTCAGTTTCTTCGAATTCATTCTGAGGTGGGAGGAATTTATGGTTGAACTTACACTACGAAACTGCTGTAGGTGCAGTTTTCCACAAACAGAATTTTCCTGTTTATCACCTGTTTTTCAAAGACTCATTCTGGGCTGTAGGAACGATGTTTCAAAAAACCAATAGAGGTTTTTGTTCAAAATGGATTGGTTCACAAAAGCCTCCTTTAGTTTTTCCAAATACAGTTTTTATGAGAAGTTATGAGCTCTGTCCCAAGACCTATTGTTCAGCCAGAACAGAGCAAGGGACGGTCTCCTAGTTTCTAGGAACAACAAAGGGATGAGTCATCAAGGGCTAGCTGGAAGGTTATGAGCATCATCAAATTCTACTTCATGGAGTTATAGGTGTCAAATAATGCTTTAAATGTTTAGCTAAGGTTGTTGTAATCATAATAAGGATTTACACTCCTAGTTGTATTAGGTCTCTAGGACTCCTAGTTAGCTGTCTTTGTATTAAGTAGTTAGTTTTAAGTGTCAATAGGTGTCAAATTAGGAGGAATTCGAATTCCCCTCATGCTAGAGGAAGGAATCTACTTGAACTCTATATATGGGAGAAGAACTAATGTATTAAGGGTGGGAAATTTATAATAAAAAGAGCTCTGATATTTGGCTTATGTAAAGACTCTGTTTTTTTTGGTAATACAGTACTGGCTTATGCTTCTCAAGAATCATAGAGAGTTTAATGTATGGGTTTCTTTTTTTGTCTTTTCATGTTATCTACAGTGTTATGAGTATTTGATTACTTATAAATCACTTACAGTGTTCTAATTTCCTTCATATACTCATAAACTGCCTTCTATGTGTTTGGTGTGCTCTACATATGTTGAAACCTGAATGCCTTGACTTTTATGCAAACCCAACCCTACTCTGAATACTAAATCACATATGACTCCATAAGCCCAATGGATACTTGTTAGTTTTATTTCCACCATTTTCATTTTTATTTGTTTCACAAGAGTTAGCCATCTTGATCATAATAAAAAACCTTTAATCCTTTGAGAGAGCCCTCTCAGGCTAAGGAGGCTAAGCCTTAGCTAAAAGATTGGTTTGAAACAGTTACTTGAAGTCTTCCTAGTCTGCAGCCTTCCAGGGCCTAATTTTAAGATAACACCACCTAATGCACACAGGGGGTGCGATGCATACTCAAAAGCCCTTTTATGGGGTGCGATGGGTGAGAGTAGACAAATGGAAGAGACAGTTTGCAAGGTGGATGATCATGGAATCTTCCAGAAACTTCTCCTGTGACACTTGCCTCTCTGAATTCACCTAGGGATGAGTAAGAGATCATGAAAACTCCAAGTGAAACTAATAACTATCAGAGAAATGACACTAATCAAAAACCCATAAGTTGACTCACCCACCTGCAAACATCGATATATGGATCCCTCATCCTAGAGATCCAGAGGCTGGAATTTGCATCTTGTAAGGAAGTGCTGTTGGTTTCTCTATGGAACATCCTAGTGTTGGGTGATCTAGATTTTCATGAGGTGAAGAAGGGCTTTCATGTTGGGAGGATGGCACTGGGTCAGATCAATGGGTTGTAATCCTCTCTTCTACTACTTTTATCAATAAAGCTATTTGAGTTTTCCTCCATATTCTTGTATGTCTTTGAATCTTGAATTGATATATGCATTTGTATGGTAAATATATATCTGATCCTATATTGTTTATGGTTATATATATGTATGCTTTGATGGTATTATTTTTTTGTGACTCTATAGGTGTTCTTTGAAGCGGAACGAGTGAGGAAGGAGTGGTAAAGATCTGTCAAAGGGGAGAGGAAGCAAGCAAGGAGCCAAGTGAAAGACTGAGGTTGGTACTCTCTGCTTCTCTCTCATCTATTTCTCATAAAGGAAAATTCAAGTAACTTTAGTTTGTTTGTTTCTAAGATAGCTACCCATCTTAGTGGGACTATTAGCTCTGAATGGACATTAGTTTTCCTGATAACAAAATGGAAACTCCGCTGGGGATTAGACCCAGAATCTCTGGTTTCACAGATAGAATATGGTATCTTCTATTCAGAGGATTTCCAAACATGATGTTAGCATGGATCATCACCAAGTATTGACTCCAAGCCCCATGGAAATATTGTAGCAATCAATGTTCTCGGCCTGGGTGGCAAACCCAAAGCAATGCTCATCGAGCATTTGGGTAGATAGGTCTAAGGAATATGGTACCTCTTCAGATCCTTGGTCGCATGTACATTCTACAGATGAAGGAATCATTCAGTCGATGATGATAGGAGAGGCACCATGGGAAGATTACCACCATCGTTCCCATCTTCTGGATTGCAATGAAGATTCTTCCAGCAACCTTAATCATCCTTCAGTTTTTGATTTCCTATCAAATACTGTAAATACGGTGGATTCCGAGTGAAATCTATCCAATATTGAAGAAACTATCGCCATAAATATATCGATCAAACCAAATGTTGCAGAGAATATTCATGTCGACAAATCTTATTCTTCATTAGAACTGGAAGTATATTACGCTCTCTTTCGCGAGTTCAGAGATGTCTTTGCATGGTCATATGAAGAAATTCCAGGCATTGACTTGAGCATAATTGAACACGAAATCAAGATGTATCCAGATGTCAAACCGGTATGACAATGGCTTCGGTAGGTGCACCTGAAGAAAGTCGCTGCCATTAAGGTAGAAGTTGAGAAAATTTTATATGTTGGTTTCATTTACCCGATTCCTCTAACTGATTGGGAAACGAATATTGTTCCTGTGACGAACAAGCAAGGAACAATTAGAGTGTGCGTCGATTACAGGAATGTAACCAAGCTTGTCCAAAGGAAAACTACCCTACACCCTTCATCGACCAGATAATTGATGAATGCGCCGGATGTGAAATCTTTTCGTTTATGGATGGATTTTCCAGGGATAATCAAATAAATATATGCCCACAGGACCAGTCGAAGACTGCATTTAATTGTCGGTGGGGCACATTCGCATACTGTAAGCTACCTTTCAGTTTAAAGAATGTAGGGGCAACCTTTCAAAGGGAAATGAATTATGCCTTCCATGACATCAAGAACATCGTTCAACCATATCTTGACGATCTTTCGGCTCATTCGCAAAGGCGGGCTGATCATCCGCAGCTTTTGAGAGCTATATTTCTATGATGCCGACATTACAAGATATGACTCAATCCACACAAGTGTGTGTTTTTTGTCGGTTCTGGTCATTTACTTGGCATTGTGGTTTCAAAGGATGGGATTCATCTCGACCCATGTAAGGTTTAGGCAATCATCGATATTCCTCCACCTTCAAATTTGCTTCAAATTCAGAAACTCCAAGGGAAAGCAATCTTTCTGAAGAGGTTCATTTCAAATTACACTGAACTTGCTAAAGGTTATACACATCTTTTGAAAAAAGAAGTGTCCTTCAACTGGGATTAGGTGGCGCAAGCTTCCTTTGATGCTCTAAAGGAATCCCTAATAAAAGCATCATTAATGTACACTCCTGACTATCAAAAAGACTTTAACCTGTATCTAGCTGCAGCAGATACAACCATTGCAATGGTTTTAGTTCAAGAAGAGAATAGAATTGAACATCCCGTCTATTATTTAAGTCGAAACTTAAATGATACAGAAAGCAAATAATCCTATGTTGAAAAGCTGGCTCTTGCAGTTGTTCAAGCAGTACAAATATTTTGACACTATATCCTCTTTTGAAAAACTACCATTTTGTTAGATTGCAACCCAATGACTTACATTCTGTCGTGTCAGTTGCTTGGGGGAAAATATTCAAAATGGATAGCTATTTTACAAGAGTTTGATCTAGAATTCATAAAATCCAAATCAAAGAAATCTCTAGTTTTCACAGAGTTACTATGCAACTTCCCATCATCGTCCAACGATTCAACACCCAAAGCATCAATCATGGATGAATCTTTGTTTCTGATATCATCGAGAGATCCATGGTATGGAGATATAATCATCTATCTCCAAACCCAAACATATAGGCCTAATAACTCTCGCTCAAAACAATGACGTACTCGATACCAAGCAAAAGACTACATGATCGTCGGTGATACACTTTACCATCATGGTATCGATACAGTTCTATGAAGGTGCCTCACCCATGAGGAGGCCGAAAAAGTCCTAAATGACTATCATTTAGGCGTGTGTGGGGGGCATCAATCTGGTCATGCTACAACACAAAAGATTTTACGAGCAAGTTACTTCTGGCCAACAATGTTCAAAGATTGCATAACCGCAGTTAGAAGTTGTCGTTCTTGTCAAATCTTCGACCACAAAACTAGAATACCACCTGCACCTCTGCATCCAGTAGTTGATGTTGGGCCATTCGCCAAATGGGGCATAGATTTCATGACATGTAACCCCACCTCGGCTGAGGGGCATGGGTACATCATAGTCGTAGTTGACTATTTTACGAAATGGGCGGAGGTGATGCCTACATTGAACAACAACGGTGAAATGGCTGCTCTTTTCTTTCTCAATCATGTAGTCTCTAGATCCAGTGTTCCACAAGCTCTAGTCACAGATCATGGATCGCATTTCCACAATCACATGATGGTTGAATTGGTTTCCAAATTAGGGCTATCCCATGACAACTCTACTCTGTATTATCCGCAAGCTAATAGGCAAGTTGAGGTGATCAACAAAGTCCTGAAGTGCATGCTACAAAGGATGATTGGAGTCCATAAATGGAGTTGGCACCTAATCCTATACTTAGCCTTGTGGGCATACTAGACATCGGTAAGAAATGCAACCGGATTTACACCCTTTCAGCTAGTGTATGGCCTGGAAGCATTCTTACTAGTTCGGTGCAAAATTTCATCTCTTAAGCTCACAGTCGACCTTCTCCCTGGAACTTTAGAGGAAGAGGCTCGCTTCTTGGAATTAATCAAACTAGTGAAACCCGTCGTGACACTGCCTTGGCTAATGAAGCGCATAAGAAATGAGTCAAGGCGTAATTTGACAAGAATGTCAAACCCCATGTCTTCTCAGAAGGTGACCTGGTCTTACTTTACGATCAGGAATCCAATAAATTGGGAGCAGGTAAGTTCCAGTGTTTGTGGATGGGTCCCTATATTGTTAAGCGTGTATTAGCAAAAGGAGCCTACGAGCTAATAGATTACGATGGGATTCCACTGCCACAACCCCTAAATGGGTTGTACCTTAAGCGTTACTATGCTTGATTAAGCGTAGTAATCTCTTCATATGCTTTTGTTACATTTTTTTTTCATTAAGAGTGATCGTTTTGGTTAGGTAATCCACTTTTTCATTTGTTGCAGATGTCGAACCTATTGGAATCATTTGTTGGATACACCGACGGAACGAGTAGTAGTACGCGGAACCTATCTTCTGCAGCCTGGGCCATCTTTGATCCAAGCGGTGAGTTAGTGAGTTTCAGAGGGGTATGTATTGGTCAGTCAACAAAAAACATCACTGAATATAGCACATTGATAGAGCTCCTCTTTGATTCCATTGCGCATGGCATACGCTGAATTGTCGTGAGGCTAGACTCACAACTTGTCATTCTACAACTTATCGGCATCTATTCCGTTCCGAATCCAGCTATCTATCGTATGTTCCTAAGGGTCAAGATGTTGGAAAAGCGGTTTGATTCTATTCAATATCAACACATTTCCAGAAACTTAAACACATTAAATGACTCATTAGCAAATTATGTGTTAGATAGACATTTGGAACATTTATAAAAGAAAAGCATTTCATCAACATAATTGTTTATAGTTTTTCACATAATGCTCTATGTCTAGGACAAAATCGATCAGATGACCTAAAAACTCAAAAATGCAAGGAAGCACCCTAGACTAATGGTGTTGGTGATAACAAATCACTGCCTGTGAAATCATGCATAAGAGCCTAGTCCATTGGCTGGGCACGCCAGTGGTATGGTGTTGTAATCTCAGGGGTAACTCGTCGGTCCTCACATCCATAATACCAAGGGTGAGGCCCTCAATCTGATCTTGCAATACTGCAAGGGTCTCAACTACATCCAGATTGTGAAGGACAGCCCTCCCGACAACCTCTCCTGTTGGAACAACAGTTGCTACCCTCAGGCGCACTGCTGGTCACACTGGTCCAACATCTGCACGAACACGAGTTTTGATTAGTCTTAATAAACATTTAAAAAACACAATAACATTATAAAATAAATAAACAAAGACATGGTCAAATATTTTTACCTATGACAACCCACTGCTCGCCGGCCGGCAGCACCAAATCTGGGTCACCCCGGAAATCCATCACGACATATCGATACTCAGCATAAACCATCTGCTTATGGTTGAACCACTCGAAGAAGGCATCAGAGAATGAAACTTGTGATTCACTAGCATGTCTGGCCATAAGGTCAACCCATCTCTACATCCGTGGCTCAGTCTCTGGTGGCAGACCGAGTGAAATGTATTGTGGTTGCATCAATGGGATCTTCTCTAAGGCAAAAGTAGTCAGAATAGAACCATAACCAAATTTCTTGGATCTTCCATTTTTTACCTTGGTAAGTTGTTCTTTTATCACCAGAAGTACTACATCACACCAGTTGAATACCTTTGGTTCAAGGCATTCCAAGGCATACTGCATATAGGACCTGTTGGCCAAGTGAAGAGCCGTGCTGCCAGCCAATCTAGCAAAAGTAAATAATATAGTCCTCAAGGACCGGTCGGTGATGTCTCTAATACTGATTTTGTCATCCTTGCTCGGCTGAGATCCATCTTTACAGTATCGGCGAATATAATCCCTCACGGATTCGCCCCATGGGCGGAACCTAATAGTGAGAGAGGGGCACCATGCCTCGATAAATTGGTCAAGAAGTAGATATCCTCAACATTCAAAGGGATGGCTTTACCTCTAATCTAGAACACTTGGTTGGTAGGATCCCATGTATCAAGGAAATATTGCAACAAGTTGATTTGTTGCCTCATGCTAGATATGTGGAAGAACTTGAGCAAGCCACAATTCTACAGTACAATTACCGTACCCGGATCATGTAAGGCAACCATGTCCTCTTCTTCATTCTCGCGTTCCCACCATGTAACGACCATCTTGCTCTGATGAATCTCTGAAAAACAAACAAGAGAAGAATTAGGATCCTGATTTGGCAAAAAACAGGAAAAATTTCCATGAAAAATCAGTGCAAAAACTTTCTTCCTCACGCCCATTGCACCCTAGTTGTGTACTGGGTGAGATGCATACTGATTGGCCAATGGCTAGCCCAGTATGAATCGCACCTTTCAATGTGTACTAGGTGCGATGGGGAGAGAATGAAATATTCCAACCTCAGAGGCTCAGAAAAGTAGGAAAACATGCACAGAATCAGAAAAGGAAAGAATGCAACTGAAGAGCTCAGGTTTAGCTCGTACCAGGTCCAGACATCGCCAAAAATCGTCCACAGAATCTCCCAGAATCAGCTGATGAAAATCAAGAGGGAAATGCACCTCTAGAGCTCCAACAATCCCAAATTTGAATGAAATGTTAAAATGAGAGGTAAAAACTACTTTTATGTTATTACTCACGTAATTCAAGTAAGAAGTTAGTTTTTTAACTCATTTTCTAAACATGTATGTACATTTCTAATCAGTTTGATGGAGTAACTGAACAGGTAGTACGACCGTCAAGAGAACATAGTGTTAATGGTCAATCGAACATCTTTGACTATTATCACGACCAGTTTTACGCAAAGTTCAAGCTTGTTAAAAAATAAGCCTAGTGATGAGCATATGTTCCACTAGAGTTTAAGCTCATTAAAAAATGAACCCACCTCCAGTAAATAAGCATTGCGATTGCATAATTATTAGCTTTTGAGCCTTGGTCATGTTCTTACCATCACCTCCACTCTTTGTTAGCCGATCATGTTAGCCTCCTGCTACAGCAGGTTACTCATCTTTCATGATTGACATTTTTACATGCCAAATATGTCATAATTTTCATGTTGCAATTTTCCATATTTACTACAGAGGCCAAAAAAGAGGGCATGAGAGTGTGCCAATTCAAGTGCCACTACTGTGTTCCAATTTTTGATGTACTATTCCATTTTTAAATAATTTTCAGTTAAAGGGAGGTCCAAACAGTATAATTTTGGTCTCCCTAGGTTTCAATTTCTTGTTTTAGAATATAGAGAATCAAAATCTGTCCAAACAGCTTAGTCTTGGCAGATTATTAGACAGGTAGAGAAGCAAGGGTGCTCAACAGCCTAATCTGACCCCCTGGATGCAATAAGTGTAGATATAGATAGGAGGACAGTAAAAAGAAAAGGTTAAAAAGCTGGGTCTGCAAGTCTAAGTGCACCCAAACTAAAAAGAAGAAAAAATGCTAGGTAAGTAGGCTGGGTAGGTAGTTTTGAGGTTGCAGAATGTTGATTTGTGATCAATTTCATGTTTTCAAGTGTCATATCTGTTTAGGTCACAACTATGAGGCAGATTTCATATGGAGGAGCTCAAACAAGGCATGACTAACTTCCCCTTTCTTCCTTATTCCCCAAATCATTCACTAACTTCCCCAAAGAGGTCAAGATCTGCTTGATATCTCTTAGTTTCATCATTTTCATGACAATTTGCCTTGGCAAAGATCTACTTTACTCAAGGAATGTCCATTTCCTTTAGGAATCATTTTCCCCCTAATAGCCTATGATTCACATACTTAGCACTTTCTTATCACTGGTCATATTAACTACTAACTTTACTATATAGCTCCCTATCTATTTCCCCTTCCCCTACTAAAAACTATGTTAATAATTCCCCTATATACTTATCCCCTCCCCCTGGTTGAAAAATAACCATAAAGTAACACTTGGGAATTGCTCATTTTATCCGAAACTCAGTAAGGACCCTCCTTTTGCAATTCCCTTGGACTCATTCCATGGCATAAATTCCTCCTTCCCATGCACAAAACCCATGCTCCGTCCCTTTTTCTAAACCCTCACATTTAAATAATTTAACCCCGCTCATATTTAACCACCAACCCACTTTTCTAAAGTTTCCCCCCCGCCGAAATTAACTTTTACTTTTTTTCGCGCAGGCCCCGTTCTTATCCATCCGTCGCTTTACCTTATCCGCCAGCCGTCAGATCTGGCGTGCCTGGAGATCTACGGTGGGTGGGTCCTTTTGTGCCCCGACATGCTGAGGGTTAGCATCCGGGACATCGGTGGTTTTGTCGTCATACTCCCGCCACGTGTCGCCCTCCCAGCTGTGGCAGAGGCCCCCTCCCCAATACTGCCCAGGCGCAAAAGCGGTGCGCCCCAAACCAGAAAACCGCCTTCCCCTCGAGTGACGTAAGCATCACGTCACCTACCACGTTGTCACCACCT
This sequence comes from Pinus taeda, assembly GCA_000404065.3. Lineage (NCBI taxonomy): Eukaryota > Viridiplantae > Streptophyta > Pinopsida > Pinales > Pinaceae > Pinus > Pinus taeda. The sequence continues at coordinate 153,755 of APFE030532421.1, forward strand.
CACCCCTTCCTGCTTGTGCCTTACTAACATCATCCTGTCACTGTGTCCCTGCCATGTCATCACTCTATCGTACTACCACGTCACCCTGCTGACGTCATCACAGTACAAGGGGGTCCCACTACTGACGTCATCTGCCGTACCACTGATGTCATGCTGACTTCATCCGCTATACCACTGATGTCATGTTGACGTCACCCGCTGAAAAAACGCGCATGTGCAAAATCAAAGCTTCGGAAGGCCAGAATGAAAAACAGAGGCAGTTTTCGATGCGCGATTAGCCGTTTTTGCACCAAAAAGAGCAGAAAAGGGCCAATTTTGTAGTTTCTAGCATATCAACAGAGAGAGAGAGTTTCCCGATTCAATTATCAAAGAGTATCAGGGGAGATGAAGCCCAATTTAATGCCAAAGAGTATCAGTGTTACAGTAAAGTGTATCAGTGAAGATTTTCTCAATGCTCGAAGTTGATGAAACATTAAAGAGCCCCCAACAAGTCAAAGAAACAGTAAAATCCATTTAAAGCCTATCAAATCACAGTTACTGCACATCAAAGTCACATGAGATCAGTGGACCAAAGCTCAAAGCACAGTTATTACAGAAGTACTGCACCAAGTCATAGAGGACACTACATTAACTCATTTTTGATCCAGCTGCCTCTGGCGCAGCTTAATAGATATTTATTTGCATTTAATTTCAGCACAAGTTTAGGTTTAAAGGCTTTTCCCGCAGACCTGTTTAGGTCTGCTGTAATAAATACTTTTGGATATTTTACCTATAAAGACTGCCCTGAACAATGTAATGAGGGTTGGTTGTTAGGGTTGGTTGATTCACTCAAGGAAAGACTCGCAATGTATATTTGATATTTTCTATATTCAAAGATTGCTTACGAGCTTGGAGAATGGATTGTGTACTATGTTTAATGGTTGAAGAGTGACTGTGGAATTCTCGTGCTGTTACATGACTCAATAAGTGTTTCTTACCTCTGTTTTCATTCATAAATCACCATCTAAACAAGAGAAAGAAAGATTAGCTTAGAACTTGTTTAACTGCACTCTATGCTCAATTTTTGTTGTTTCTTTATGTTTTCATCTATTTTAGGCATAAATATGGATTCCACATGGCTCATATTTGCCCTATTTCACCCATGTATGACAGTTATCCAGGGATTCTTAACTGCCCCTAGATAGAGTTCATTTTCCTTCCCTCTGTTAAGCTGAGTGAGAGATTCTTAATTGCCTCTCATTCCTTAAAATTTCATTCCATCTCTTTAGCTTTGAAGGTTGTTTTATGTGCAGCTACCTTGCTCCATATTCCTCTTGTGACATAAAAACGCACCAGCAGTCTTACTCCCCGACTCCATGCCCAATGGTTCGAAACTTACCATACTGTGCATTGCCTCTTTACTTAAAAACATCCCCCTCCCACCCAAACATAATCAAAACCCTTTGAACCCAATAAATAGCCTAAAATCATCATCAAGAAAGCTAAATCATTAAGAGAGAGCCCTCTCTGATTGCAGGTGGGCTAGAACCTGCAATCTAAAGATTGGTTTGTGGTTACCTCGGCCGTATCCCTTCAGGAGCTTGGGGACAACCTGAGTGTTAACATAATGGCGACTCCACTGGGGACATCCTCAGATAATATCACAAAACCAGTCCGAAGCTCCGCAGAGCAAGAAACTGACCTTTAAAAGTTTATGTTCAACCTATATTGTTAAAAATCCCCAAAAAACAAGTTAGAAGTTGGCTCCCAAAAAGCATTCACGCTATACAAGATCAAATCCGGACCCAAATCCCCCAGTTGTTTTTGAAAACCCCAATATAATTTCTAAGATCCTTAGAAAACAAGAGAAACAAGAAGGTTTGACTGCTTCTAGTCCTGAAATAGTTCAGCATAGCCATTTTTCAACCCCTATTAAAATTCTGTTTCGTTCGAACCCTACTTCCCTTTGTTCATCATCTTGTTCTCCAAGTACCGTTTCCACACCTTCGTTCACTACACATACCACCGCTTCTACTCCTATTAGCCCAGTTACTCCAGTTGTTCCACTTATCCCCGTTGTTCCTCTTATCCTTGTTAATATGGCTAATAGATATGCACCTTTACAACTGCCTGCAAATCCCGGGGCTATGCCTCAGGATTACCAGACCAAAATAATTTTGATGGCACAAATGCCTGCACAACCCTTCAACACACAAAGAAAATGCAAGACTACTTTGAGAATTATGAGATTGACGATGATAGTGTGAGAATGAATATTTTTGTCCAAAGTTTGACCGGTGATGTCAGGACTTGGTTTAGAGCACTCCCAGCCAATTCCATAGCAGACCCTGAAGCCTTATATCAGTCATTTATCAATAAATGGGAGAAAAAGAAAGACACCTTGCACATATTATTTGAGTATGACACTATCAAAAGAGGCCCTTAGGAGACTGTTTTGGACTACTGTGCAAGGTTTAATAATGTTTATAATGCAATACCACAGAACTTAAGACCTCCACCTGATCTTGCTTTGTACAAATTCCCTGATGGTTCTGATGCTGAAATGGCTTATCAGTTAAGGGAAAGAGCCCCTCACAGCCTTGCAAAAATGCAAAATGTTGTTGTTAGTGTGGAGGCAAACTTAATTGCTAAAAGAAACAGAGCTAGAATCGAGAGAAGAACTACCTTTAAGGAAGAATCCTTAGCCTTAGACCAGAAACTAGATGCTATTATCAGTGGCATGCATAGGATGGGAGATAGAGTGGAAAGTGTTGAGAGGAAATCATCATGGGAAGGACAACAGCCCAACACCATAAGGAACCCAAAGTTCAGGAAAAATCAAAACCCAAATGCTGGAAGGGCTAGTCCCAACCATGATATAAGACCTCCATTCCAAGAAAACTACGTAGAGGCATCCACTTCTAGTGAGCCCACAGAAGAGACTCACATGAATTTGATAGATTCAAAAAATGAGCAACAAATTTTTCTCACTGAAGAAGATCAAGACTATCAGGATATAAATCAATTTCAAACCAAGTCGGGAGAGTCTTTTGATTTTAAACAAGGCTATGATTCTGCTGTGTATGAGGTCCACAAACAATATAAGCTAAGAACCAGAACCATTGATGTCCCTGCACCTAGCAAAACAAAGGACAGAAAACAACTCAACAAGATTAAAGACAAGGTTATCATAACCGAACCAGCTGATAGTTCTGCCCCAAACCCACGCCAAGTGACTGTAGAGGACATAACAGACACATAGCCTCCTGTTACTCAGCCTCAGCCTCCTTCTTCCTCAAAAGAAAATTTGAACAACAATCCCAAAAATCTTCCCAAAATGGATAAACCACAAACTGTCATTCACCATAACGCAGACAATCAAAAAGAAAACACAGAAAGTATTCTTGAAAAGGATAAACCTGCTACTATTAACGCAAAGATTCCATTGGAAAAACCATTTAATCTAGAAGTAGAGATTGGAAAACTTAAGATATCCATCCCCCTCTCGGAACTTGCCAAACATGATGTGTATAGGCAACAAATTCAAAGGTCACTTCAAATGCGAGAGATCAAGGATGATGTAAATGTTTTAGATGATACCCTTGAGCTACTGTTTGGTCCAGAAGTTAATGGAAAATCAACATATGGATCTGTTCCACCCTTTTATGTCAGTGTGCACATACATGACAAAATCTTGCATAATGCTATGTTTGACTCAGGTGCCTCACACAATCTTATGCCCAAAGCTGTAATGGAAAAGCTAAACCTTGATGTCACAAGACCCTACAAAGATCTATACTCCTTTGACTCAAGTCAGGTCAAGTGTTTGGGCTTAATCAAAGACCTTTGTGTGTCTTCAGTCCAATTTCCCAACAAGACAATCCTAATGGATGTAGTAGTTGCTGATGTTCCAACAAAATATGGCATGCTCCTATCAAGATCATGGGGAGCAAAACTCCAAGGATCCCTCCAACTCAACCTCTATTATGCCACTATTTCTATCTTTGGGAAATCAAAGAGACTGTACAAAGAAATGCTCATGAAGTATGTGGTAAGTAGTGAGGAAAAGCCCCAAAATTTTCCAATTTACTCAATCCATTCTAATATGGATTCATTTATTCTTTTTAATGATGACACCAATCCTCCAACTAATGAGAAGCCTTTAGCTTTAGAGCTAGAGACATGCATAAATAAAGAATCAGTTGCCCATGCCCATGACATGGTCACGACAATCAAGGCAACCAGCAGACAAGAAGAACCTCCTCAAACAGAAATTTTAAATCTGTCCAATCCTAAAATAACTAAAACTCTTAATACAAACCAAAAGCAAGAAATTACATGGTATTTAGAGTTTGATGGTTCTGTCAACAAGTTAGGAGCAGGGGCAGGTGTATGGATTCACAATACACATGAAAATAATGCAGAGGGCCATGCCTACAGACTGAATTTCAGATGTACGAACAACATGGCAGAGTATGAAGCTCTCCTCTTAGGCCTAAAATTGCTCAAAGTTCTAGGAGCTACAAAAGTGTCCATTCTAGGTGACTCCGATCTAATCATACAACAAATGAAAGGTAACTTCGTTACTAATGACAATAGAATGAGGGCCTATAGGACTGCTGCCACAGAAATACTTAACACCTTCACTGAATCTGAGCTAGCCAAGATTTCTAGAAACCATAACATACATGCACACAGCCTGGCCACTTTTGCTAGTACATGCAAGCTTCCCTTTGATCCAAATCACCATTTTACTACTAAGATAAAACATAGGCCCGCTGTTCCTAATAATATTAGAGATTGGAAAGTATTTGAAAATGATGCCCAGATTAACAATTTCCTCAGTCTTGAGGGCGGGTTTTCAAATTCAAACATTGACCTAGAGGCCATGGATGATTCCCAAGAACAAAGAGAAGAAAATCAGCATGCTGTAACAACAAAACAACAAAACAAATCCTAAATCTAACTGTTTTTGACAATGCTAATATAAAAGAGCTGAGACAAATGCATTTAGAGCAAGCAGCCAAAGCAGAGGCTGAGTTTATTGATCTAAAGAATAACTTTTTACCTGCTGGCCTCACTCCATTAGAAGACATGTTTGATGACAATGATGTGCCCAAAAAGCCAAAATTGCAGCCTTTAGATGCTGCTATAGAAGAACACAACATAGGGACAGCAGATAAGGCCAAAATGATAAAATTGTCCAAAAATCTGCCCCCCGATCAAAAACCAAAGTAGGTGGATTTGTTCAAAGAGTTCTAAGATGTATTTGCTTGGAGTTATGAGGACTTGAAATCCTATGACACCTCAGTGATTCAACATACCATTCCCTTAAAACCAAGTCAAAAACCATTCAAGAAGAAACTTAGAAGAATAAACCCTATGCTTCTTCCCCTCATTGAGAAGGAAGTGAAGAGAATGTTTGAAGCTGGTATCATAGCACCCATCAGATTTTCTGAATGGGTGTCCAATCTTGTCCCCACAAGGAAAAAATCAGGGGAGATCAAACTGTGTGTAGACCTAAGAAATTTAAACCAGGTCTCTTTAAAAGACCACTACCCTTTGCCCAAAATGGACCACATCCTACAAAGAGTAGTGGGTTCCTCTAGAATTTCTTTACTAGATGAATTTTCAGGTTTCAATCAAATACTTGTTCACCCAGATGACCAAGACAAGACAGCCTTTACCACACCGTGGGGAACATTTAAGTATGTTAAAATGTCTTTCGGGATAAAAAACGTTGATGCCACCTTTCAAAGGGAAATGGACATTGCATTTGCCAAGGAAATCCATGAATTCCTTGTTGTCTACCTTGATGACTTAACCCCTTTCTCCAAATCTGATCAAGAGCACCTCAAACATTTAAGGCAGATCTTCATAACATGCAGGAAATATGGTATTTCCATGAACCCCAAGAAGTCTTTGTTTGGCCTTGAGGAAGGCAAGTTGTTAGGCCACATCATCTCAAAAGACGGTATCAGAATTGATCCTGAAAGGATCCAAGCCATCCTCCAAATTCCATACCCAAGAAACATAAAAGAGTTGCAAGCATTTCTTGGAAAGATCAATTTCCTGAGGAGATTTATCCCAAATTTAGCCGAACTGATAAGCCTGTTAAGTAACATGCTAAAGAAGGATGCCAAGGTAAGATGGTCTCTTGAAACCAAGCAGGCTTTTGAGAGTATCAAAGCTGCCTTGACTCAAACGCCTGTGCTCACAAGCCCACAATTTGACAAAGATTTTATCATTTTTTCCTTTGCCTCTGACCACACGATAGTGACCGTCCTTTTACAGAAAGATGATCAAGGAAATGAAAATCCTATTGCATTTTTCAGCTGAGCCTTAAGAGATGCACCCTTGAAATACCAAATCATGGAAAAGCAGGCCTATGCCCTTGTTAAAGCCATCAAAGACTTCAGAGTTTATATTCTATATTCACATGTGATTGCCTATGTCCCAAACTCTGTTGTAAAAGACATATTAACTCAAGAGGGACTAGAAGGCAAAAGAGGCAAATGGATTGCCAGTATTCTTGAATACGGCATTGAGATAAAACCCACAAAACTGATAAAGGGACAAGGTTTAGCCAAGCTAATGTCCGAAACAAATTTTCAGGCCTTAGACATCAACCAGCTGGACAATGAACAGGAGCTGGCGACTCCGCAGATCAGTGAAACATTTTTACAATCCCCATGGTATGCCGATATTTGCTATGTATTGTTAAACCTGTGTGCTCCCCCAGGATTGTCCAGAACCAAGAAAAGCTTTTTGAAAATGAAAGCATCAAAGTTTTGTGTCTAAGATGGTGCCCTGTTTTGAAAAAATCATGAAGGAATATTGCTAAACTGTTTAACCATAAATGAAACCAACAGCATAATGAAAGAGTTCCATGCAGGGGACTGTGGAGGGCATTTATATTAGAAGTCCACTGCTGACAAGATTTTAAGGGCTGGTTATTATTGGCCCTCTCTATTTGGATATGTCAAGAAATTTGTTGTTTCATGTCACAAATGCCAAATCTTTGAAGGGAAAATAAAATTGCTACCTTTGCCCCTAAAGCCCATCTCAACCGAAAAGCCTTTTCAACAATGGGGTCTTGACTTCATAGGTGAAATCCATCCCTCCTCTTCAGGACAACACAAGTGGATTTTAACAGCCACCGACTATTTCACCAAGTGGATTGAAGCCATCCCATGTAGGCAAGCCAATGACTCCACTATTATCCAATTCCTTGAGGACAATATCCTTTCCAGATTTGGCTGCCCTAAGAAGATCATCACTGACAATGTTGTTGCCTTCAAATCCAAAAAAATGATCAACTTCTGCCATAAATTCCACATTACCTTGGGCCACTCTACAGCCTACTACCCTCAAGGTAACGGCTTGGCCGAATCCTCCAACAAAAGCCTCATCAACATCATAAAGAAAGTGCTGGAAGAAAACAAAAAGAACTGGCATAGGAAGCTCATAAATGCCCCGTGGGCAGATAGAATTTCAACTAAGAGATCCATTGGGATGAGCCCTTATGAGCTAGTATATGGCGTGGAAACTAGCTTTCCTTCATCACTGGTCATTCCTACTATCAAGCTATTACAGGAGGTTCAGGCTGAACCAAATGACATTCAAAGAAGAATTAATCAGACCATTCATCTTCAGCAAACCAGAGAGCAAGTGTATG
>APFE030532421.1:168816-216088 GCA_000404065.3 Pinus taeda
TTGATGAGGGAATCTTATTCCAGTCTAATCCCATTTTCCTAAATGGATGGGTGTGTCAGACTAGTCATATATCCTCCGTGGAAACCTACTCTATACCCAAGGTTTTCCTGTCGAAACAGACCAGGGTGCATGCCCCCTGGGTTTTAGTCATATCCTCCCGAATCACTCATGCTCATTAGGTGGACGGACTGGAGATCGATGAGACATTCCTTGCGTGAGAAGACCATTTAGGGATGGAATTTGACTATTTTCTATGTGTGAACCGGGGAATGACAGATGGTCTATGAGCTTGACCACTCTGCCTTCATGCGGAAAACACATTACTCTAAAGAGTGAGGAGACGACGGCTCCCATGCAATAAATATAGTCACGTCTAAGGAGTAGATTATAATCCAGGGGTCCTTGGACTACCATTACATTCATGTGAACGGTTTCCTTCCCAAAGTAATGGGCACATTGGGAAGGATCCCTAACGGTCGACTGGTTCCTTTTTCAAAGCCTGTCAGATTTCTCATTTCAGGCAAAAGCGATGGCGAATCAAGCGCTTTCCAAGCAGTTGAGCAAAGGATACTCACAAAAGCCTCTTCATCTATGGTGGTACCAACCATGATCATTTTGTAAGCTTCTACAATGATTCTGAGTGGTACACTAGCTGGTACACGGGGTCTGCCTAGTAGATTCCAATCGAAGGAAACGACTAGGTTGCTTGGAGGTGGGACCGAATGGACGGCCGGATACGACTTTGATGAACCTCCTTCCTGCAGTAAAGGAACGGGTAGACTGCCCCCAAGTTCATCGGAGTCTGTGTTTACGAAAAGAATTTGAATGGTGTCATTCTCTTTCTCTTCAGTGACGGTATCATTCGAAGATGAACCTTCTAAAGGCAAGACCGAGTCAACTTCCGCCTCGACCTTTTGACTTTCATCTGGTATGGATTCAGAGGGTTCATTTTCAATGATAGACGTTTCGGCCGACCACAATGGCGTGCCAGCCGGATTTTCAACCAGTGGTGGACTCGGAAAGAGTTTCTTATATCCAGGAGGGAGCCGTAGCGGTGAAGCAGGACAGTCATCCAAAACTCTTTTAGCTTCATCTAGGAAGGGACAACGGTGGACGGCGTGATCGCCTTCACACAATTTACAAGGAAATTTGTGATTCCTTTTTTGTCCTGATATTTCCCTTTCACTGGTTGATGGTGTACTTTCAACATGATCATCATAGGTTGACGACACCGGATTGTGCAAACGAGGAGACCAGTCCCTTAAGATCCCAGGGATGCAAGGACAATCGTGATGATAGTGGTCTCCTTTACAAATGACACATGGAGATTTAGGTTTAGATGGTGTGGTGTGAGGATTTTCACTAGACGATGCATGGTTGCCCCCTTTTGCTTTTGGTTCTTTCTTCTTCTTTTCTTTTTTCTCTTTCCGCTTCTTCTTCTTCTCAGTTACTTGATCTTTAGCTTTACCAGCTTCATCAAGCGAAGAGGAAGGAGTAGAGGGAGAAACAGACGAAGTAGAAGGTTGGGGGGTAACTCTAGTATCATCTAGTTGCTGACTTGATTGTTTAGGAATTACGGTATTCTGAACAACAAAGGTAGAGAAGAGCCATATGGGAAAACCAATCGTCAACGCTGGAAGTGAAAATGTGGCCATATGGGGTGCACCAACATCTCCCCAAGAGGAGAAAGGACTAGGATTTCCTCCAAGGGGAAATCCTTGGTTGGTAGACTCCAGTTTTCTCAACCTAAAGACCAATGAGGGAATTTGTGATGTTATTTCTATTAAAATAAATTTTATACACTTCGACACAACTTGTTTTTTCAATTTTTAAGAGTTGAGAAAAAACAAAAGATGACTTTAGTCACCTTCGATTTTTAATGAGCCTGAAGTGACAAGTGCTTAGATGGACCTTTTCCTTTAAGGAGTTTGAAAAGGAATGAAAGAGACTTCTCTGGAAATCTAGGTAGAGGGATTACCAAACCAATCGCAAAACTGCAGAATACTTTTTACGGTACGGCAATCAATCTTCCCGAATGCTGTGTTCAGTGCATTGCGATCGATAGGGCGGCAGACAAGACTTCCTAAGTATAAAGGATATAGCCTATTGTGGTCTCCCAATATATACTCGACGGCACGTGGGAGCACAAGTCTGTACTGGCACTTGTCGTCTCAAAGTGGAGGAATCACCCAACCAACAATGAAAACAACAGTTACCAGGTTTTACAAAGCTGGAATACGTCTCTAGCCTAGACTTCTAGATGTTGTGCATTAGGTTCCAAAGCATTTTTAGATTCATTAAATTTATTTTATAGTTGATCTTGTTTAAAAATTTTCCTTTCAGGTTCACTGCGTGATGTGTATACAATTCCTAAAATGCAATCTAAGATGATAAACAAATGTTTAATATTCTTTTGGCAATGAAAATCCTAGCTACTAAGGAAAGAGAACTGACAGTCTTTCAACAAAGATCACAGAGCACACACTAAATGCACTGTCCTAAATCAAACCAAGTAGTCTAAATGCAAATGCACATGCATGTATTTGTTTTTAGCCTTCTTAATGTATGAAGGAAAAGAAGAACACTAAGTGCAAATTTGAATCATTTTCCAAAGCGATAATACTAACAAATTTCTTTTTCAAAATGAAGTGAAGATAAGGACTACACTTTGCGATTTCAAAATGAAAATTGTTTTCGACACTTGAAAAAATACTAATTCAAATCACATACAAGAGTAATAGTACAATCGACTATCAAGAACAATGGGATTCTCTTCTATGAATGAAAACAACACTTGCGACACTTGCAGATCAAGAAACGACAGTCTGATTACGCTACTTCTTTGTAAAAGAGAATTGAAAATGGTGCACAATACAAAAAAAACACTTACAGTTCTTTGCACAATGGAGGCAGAATGATGGAAGAGAAGAGGGTTTCCACAGAGATATACTGACCAAAGACAACAAAACTCCCAAATAGAACTGAAAAGAGTGAAGAAAAACCAAATTCTGAAGGTAAAATCAACCTTCCCTGACCATCGCACCTATTGCACACGGGAAGTGCGATGCATATAGACTGCCTTGAAGGGAGGGTGCGATGGTACCAGTGCGAGACTTTTATCCAGTCTTTGATCACAATTTGTAGTTCAATTTAGGGATTTAGGTCGAGTAAGTGATGTTCAGTAAATATAAATCACAGGGGTTGATCTAAGGAGGTTACAAGAGCCACCACTTAGGGCAATTAGAGTGTTTACAGATCGATTGTTCAATTTGTAAACAAAACCTGGAGATAGACTGAAGCAGGATTGATCTACTTTGCACTTGCATAGTGAATGCAGTTTGAAGGCTAGCTAGCTTGACTTCACGCTCCATCTGTAAGTTTATAAAACTAACAAAAATAGACTAACAAAAAATCTACTCGCTCCCTAGTGGAGTCGCTATTTTGTTACCGGGAATAGTGTCCACTTAGAGCTGTTATTCCCACTAAGACTGGTAGCTATCTTAGAAACAAACAAGTTAAAACTAATTTCATTTTCCTTTATGAAAAATAGACAAGAGGGGAATAGAGGACACCAACCTTTTTCTTTCGCTTGGTTCCTTGCTCAGTTCCTCTCCTTCTCGAAAGATCTTTACCGCTCCTTCTTTGTCTACACAGCTTCAGAGAGCACCTGTGGAATCAAAGCAACATAATACTATCGAAGAATAAAGATCTATATTCATAAACAACATAGGACCAGAAATGTGTTAACCACACAAATGCATATACAATCAAACATACATGAGTGTGGAGGAAAACTTGAATAGCTTTATTAATATCAAGAATAGCAAGAGGATTACAACCAATTGTTCTGACCCAGCATCATCCTCCAGCAAGAAAGCCCTTCTTCACCTCAAGTAAAGCTTATATCACCCAACACTATGATGTTACACCAGAAAACCAACAACACTTCTCTACAAGATACAAGATTCCAGCCTTTGGATCTCTGTGATGAGGAATCCATATATAAATGATTATAAGGGGGTGAGTCAGCTTCTAAGATTTAGTGTCCTCCCTTTGATATTTCTTGATTCCACTTGGAGATTAATGATCTCTTACTCATCCCTGGTCAAAATCAGAGAGGCAAGTGTCAGAGGGCAAGTTTCTAGAAGATTATATGATCTTCCACCTCGCAAATTGTCTCTGCCATTTTTCCATTCTCATCCATCGCACCCTACAGAGGGGCCATCCAGTATGCATCACACCCTTTACACTAGGAAGGTGAAATGCATCACACCCTTTGCACTAGGCATTCAGTATGGTCCAGTTTTGACCATTTCTGAGAAATTTTCTATGGAGAACTTCTAGGAGATGATGTAATCAGCTGACCTTGTTCCTTTAGGTAGTGAAGCAACACTTTTAGGGACTTATGAGCCCTTAGTTTATGGACATTTATGATTAGGGTTGCAGTGCCCAAAAATGTCTATAACACCAGCTCTTTAAAGTGATTGGAAGTGCCATCCCTCCTCTAGATTTTAATATTTTTGGACCTGAGGGATCATTGCACAAAAATATCGAGCGCTTGCCTTGTTCGACTCTTTAAAACTATCAAAAAGTCATCCCTTTCATATTATTTTATACTTTTTTGGACTTAAGGGATTATATTGTGAAAAAGGATTACTAGAGTTTCCTTTCCGACTCTTTTCAGACTCTCTAAAATTGAAAAGGACCGAGTTTTATTTGTCGTTAAACTTGTTAAAACAATAGTGACAAACTTGTCCATGTAGACAAGAACGAGTTTCCCTGTCGCTAGGCTCGTTAAAAAATAGCGATAGGTTTGCCCGAAGGGAAAATTATAGAACATGCATACGTTATCCTCCTCAAGCTTGACAAAAATAAAGAGATACTGATTAGAAATGACTGGGGAAAAACTGGGAAGAAAACTTGAAGAAACTTTATTGGTAGCAAGTTGCTCTTGAACATGACACTTTCACTCCATCACCATGATTGAGTCGGGTTGGGTTATTCCGTTCACGGGTCATATCACCATTGGTCCACCGTACCATCCATCTTTGGCGTTAGTGATACCAATCCATTTTAGTGTCACCGATATGTTCAAGAGAAGTCACTCAGAGAATTCACTAACCCAACTTGTGTCTCACCCACTGCAATACCTTCACGTTTCATTCTTTCATGACTGCCACCCTGAACCTTGTATCATCAGATCGTTTTCACCTCTGCAAAATCATTTGCTCCATTTCGTGTTGTAGATGTGGGATTCATTAAGGCCCTCCTATGATGGGTCACTTCTTGTCGACATCAGCTCATTATCCAAGAAGTTGAATTAGGAACAACCCTTTCAATAGTTTGAAGCTTGCATTCCTCAATGGAAAGTTTCTCACTTCCGGTGACAGGTTTACATCAATGGCCTTCGACCGAAAGATTTTGTGTGGTGTTCAACATCAAGTCCCATTTTCACACCGCGTGAATTGTACTGAAGTACCTTGAGGATCATTATCATTATCAGTGATTCCTCTCGTGCTTGTTAACATCGTACATCATTGGCTGGTAATTAGGCGATGTCTTTCCATGTTCGACTTCAGAACATATTTTCACATGGATCGACTTGTACTTTGGGCGAACATTGAATGAGTTTGAAGACCCCGAATCTAGTTTCATCCATCCAGACTGCGATATATTTAGGAAAATAAAGACATCAAATGTACATCATAGCTGCACAGATAATCATCTAAGCCAAAGGATGATGGCTCTACCAGAATCATCAGTCTACCATACAGACGGTTGTCTATCCAATGTACATGAAAATGAATTTATAAAGTTGAGCATGGGAATGCCCACCTCAGCTAGATCATGAAAATATTATGAAGATAATGTATTGTATTGTATCTTATTACAGGTCACCTTCCAGTGTGAAAAACCTCAGATCCTCATGATAAAGCATTTCACTCGACATCAAAATATTTACCACTTCATGCTTTAGGGGGAAACTGTTATAGACATATTTAGGAATTTCTTATATGTCCATAAACCAAGGCTTCTAAGCCCCTATAATTGTTTTTTAATACCCTAAAGGAACAAGGTCATCTGATTACATCATCTCCCAGAAGTTCTCCATCAAAAACTGCTCAGAACTGGTCAAAACTAGACCATCTCACCTTGTCCATGGTCAAAGTGCGATGCATCCCACCTAATGCACATGGGGGGTGCAATGCATACTGAAAAGCCCTTCTATGGGGTGTGATGGGTGAGAGTAGACACATGGCAGAGACAGTTTGCAAGGTGGATGGTCGTGGAATCTTCCAGAAACTTCTCCTGTGACACTTGCCTCTCTGAATTCGCCCAGGGATGAGTAAGAGATCATGAAAACTCCAAGTGGAACTAAGAACTATCAGAGAAATGACACTAATCAAAAACCCAGAAGCTGACTCACCCACCTACAAACATCTATATATGGATCCCTCATCCTAGAGATCCAGAGGTTGGAATTTTTCATCTTGTAAGGAAGTGTTGTTCGTTTCTCTATGGAACATCATAGTGTTGGGTGATCTAGCTTTTCATGAGGTGAAGAAGGGCTTTCATACTGGGAGGATGGCACTGGGTCAAATCAATGGGTTGTAATCCTCTCTTCTACTACTTCTATCAATAAAGCTATTTGAGTTTTCCTCCATATTCTTGTATGTCTTTGAATCTTGAATTGATATATGCATTTGTATGGTCAATATATATCTGATCCTATATTGTTTATGATTATAGATCTCTATGCGTTGATGGTATTATGCTGCTGTGACTCTACAGGTGTTCTTTGAAGCAAAACAAGTGAGGAAGGATTGGAAAAGATTTGTTAAAGGGGAGAGGAAACAAGCAAGGAGCCAAGTGAAAGACTGAGGTTGGTACTCTTTGCTTCTCTCTCATCTATTTCTCATAAAGGAAAACACAAGTAACTTTAGTTTGTTTGTTTCTAAGATAACTACCCGTCTTAGTGGAACTAGCAACTCTGAATGGACACTAGTTTTCCCGATAACACACACTCAAGCTACGAAATGAGATAACAGTGGGGGGGTGGGTGTGAAAAGTGGTTTCCACTTGTGCAGGTCCCCCACCTACGTGTCACCTTCCCAACGTTTCACAACCCCCACCTCGGCTCTAAACTACTTACCAATACCCCCCCACTTTGAAATCCACTATTCCCACTTCCCCGTCTTTTGATACCACCTCGATGTCCGATCCTTCCACACCACCTTCATCCAATATTTACATGCCATGTGCCCTCCATCTATTTTTGTAGCCATTCCCACTATCCTTTGCCTAATAAATTCCTTATCCATTTCAAAATAAATGCCTTATCCATTAACGAATAAATTCTTTTTCATTCCACTGTAAATGCTTATCTATTGCTATAATCATTTCCCTTTAAGTCATTAATTTTATGATTAACATGTTATTAAAAGCGTATATTGTAACAATAGCTTAAATTTATCTATAAATACCCATGGTCCCTGTTACAACTTCTTTTCTTACTGTTCCAATGCTTCTAAATTATTTAGTTTTCTTGCAAAATTGCTATTGAGTCAAGTCTGTAACCTGAATCGCCACTCGACTATCTCTGCAGTTTTTTTCTTATTACCATTTATGTCTAATATTATGGCTCCTAGGAAGAAGGAAAAATCTTTTGCTAGTTCTTCTTCAGCACTGGAAAACCCACAAAATTATGATCCTCTTTGATTTCGGGAAAACTAGTGTTTATTCAGATCTGCTAGTCCCACTAAGACGGGTAGCTATCTTAGAAACAAACAATTCAAAGTAACTTGTGTCTTCCCTTCTGGATGATATATAAGAGAGAAGCAGAGAGCACCAACATCAGTCTTTCGCATGGATCCTTGCTTGTTTGCTCTCTCCTTTGATAGAGCTTCACCACTTCTTTCTCACTTATCCCGCTTCAAAGAACACCTGTAGAGGCAAAGTAGCAAAATACCATCAAAGCATAGAGATCTATAATACCATAAACAATGTAGAATCAGATGTGCATTAACCATACAATTGCATTCACAAATACAAGATTTACAAGTGCACAAGTATATGGAGGAAAACTCAAATAACTTTATTGATAGTAGAAGTAGAAGAGAGGATTACAACCCAGCTGTCTGATCCAGCATCATCCTCCCAGCATGAAAGCCCTCTTCACCTCATGAAAAGTAAGATCACCCAACAATACAATGTCTCAAAGAGAAACCAACAACACTTCCTTACAAATTACAAAAAATTGCAGCCCCGGATCTCTTAGATGAGGGATCCATATATAGATATTTGCAGGGGGGTGAGTCAGCTTCTGGGTTTTTTATTAGTGTCATTTCACTGATAGTTCTTGGTTCCACTTGGAGATTTCATGATCTCTTACTCATCCTTGGGCGAATTTAGAGAGGCAAGTGTCATATGAATAGTTTCTAGAAGATTCTCTGAGTTTCCACCTAGCAAACTGCCTCTGCCATTTGTCTACTCTCAGTCATTGCACCCTATAGAAGGAATTTTCTATATGCATCGCATCCCTTGTGTGTAATAGGTGAGATGCATCGCACCCTCAGCATGGAGCAGTCTGTATGGTCCAGTTTTGACTATTTTTGAATAGTTTTTCAGGGAGAACTTCTAGGAAATGATGTAATCAGTTGACCTTGATCCTTTAGGGTTTGAAACAACACTTTTAGGGGTTTGATATCCCTTGGTTTATTGACATATTTGATTTGGGTTACAGTGCCCAAATATGTCTATAACAGTTGCACCCTAAAGCATGAGGTCGTAAATCTTCTGATGTCGGGTGAAATACTTTATCATGAGGATCCGAGGTTTTTCGAACTGGAAGGTGACCTGTATAAAATACAATATAATAAATTATATTCATATTACTTTCATGATCTATCTGAGCCGAGAATTCCCATGCTCAGATTTATAAATTCATTTTCATGTACATAGGACAGATAACCGTCTGTGTGGCAGACTGACGATTTTGGTAGAGCCATCATCCCTTAGCTTGGATGATCATCTGTGCAACTATGGAGTACATTTGATGTCTTTATTTTCTTGAATATATCACAGCCCGGATGGATGAAACTAGATCCTAGATCTTCAAACTCGTTCAATCTTCGCCTGATGTACAAGTCGATCCATGTGAAAAGATGTTCTGAAGTCGAACATGGAAACACATCTCCTGATTACCAGCTAATGATGTAAGCCGTTAACAGGCGCGAGAGGAATCACCAATAATGATGATGACCCTCAAGGTACTACAGTACAATTCACGTGGTGTGAATATAGGACCTGATGTCAAACACCACGCAAAATATTTCGGTCAAAGACCATTGATGTAAGCCTGTTGCTGGAAGTGTGAAACTTTCCATTGAGGCATGCAAGCTTCAAAGTACAGAAAGGGTTGTTCCTAAGTCAACTTATTGGATAATGAGCTGATGTCAATAAGAAGTGACCTGTTGTAGGAGGGCCTTAATGAATCCCACATCTACGACAAGAAACAAAGCAAATGATTTTGTGGAGGTGAAAACGATATGATGATACAAGGTTCAGGGTGGCGGTCATGAAAAATGGAGTGTGAAGGTATTGTAGTGGATGAGACCTTAGCTAGGTTGGTGAATTCTCTGACGACTTGTCTTGAACATATTGGTGACACTGTGATGGATCGGTAGCATTAACCCCATGGATGGTATGAAGGACCAATGGTGATGGTGAACGGAATAACCCAACCTGACTCAATCACGGTGATGGAGTGAAAGTGTCATGTTCGAGAGCGACCTGCTACCAATGAAGTTCTTCAAGTTTTCTTCCCTTTTTCCCCAATCATATCTGACCAATACCTCTTTATTTTTGTCAAGCTTGAGGAGGATAACATATGCTTGTTCTATAATTTGTCGTTCGAGCAAACTTGCTGCTATGTTTTAGCGAGCCTAGCGACCATGAAACTTGGTCTTGCCTAGATGGGCAAGTTTGTCACTATTGTTTTAACGAATTCAATGACAAAGATAACTCGGTCCTTTTCATGTTTAGAGAGTTTGAAAAGAGATGGAAAGGAAACTGCAGTAGTCCTTTTTCATGGTATAATCCCTTAAGTCCGAAAAAGTATAAAATAATACGAAAGGGATGACTTTTCGATAGTTTTAGCTAGCCGAACAAGACAAGCGCTTGATATTTTTGTGTAATGATCCCTCAGGTCCAAAAAAATTAAAATATAGAGGAGGGATGTCACTTTCCTTTACTTTAATGAGCTGGAAAGGCCAGTAGCTCGGCAATCTTTTAATATTTTATGAGTCTAAAAGGAGCTTAAAAGAGACTCGTTTTTGAGGAACGAGTGACGTATCAGGGTAGCAACTGGTTCCATGTAAGTTTGGAACTTCTCAAACACGGCAGTGTAAGGAGGGTGGCTAGTAGAATCACTCATTGCAGTTGTTCCTCAAAAGGGTAAACAATCATGTGGAGGCATATGATCAGCTAAAAGAGTGGAGGTGATGGTAAGAACACAACCAAGGCTCAAACGGCTGATAGCAACATGATCACAAAGGTTATTTACAGAGGGTGTATTCATTTTTTAATGAGCTTGAATCTTTAGAAACTATGCTCAATTGCGGGTTTATTTTTTAACGAGCTTGAACCCTGCGGTAACACTACTCATTTCTAGGTTTATTTTTTAATGAGCTTGAACTTTGTGGAAACATTTATCATGCCAGTCATGTTTTAAAGATGTCTCTTATTTTGTAAGTTCATTTTTTAGTGATCTTGCCCCATGCGAAACTTTGCTTAGTGCCTTTTGTATGCAGGCTAGAAACGATCAAACTACAGAGCTAACTACACTAACAAGTAAGAACTATTGAGATTAGGTAGGATAGTTTAGAAAAAACATTTCCTTTGCTTTGCGAGGGCCACCGACAAAGGTGAATGGTGGATCAGACCAATCACCTAACCTAAGAAGTTGTTACTAGGAGCTAAGCTAAAACATTATAAGGCTGGTCGCTTTTCACTTGCATAAAAAGGTTTGCATGCCCCTAGGTATAAAGAAAAGTAGAGTTTCTAGGTCACCGTATGAAAGTATTTGCATTTAAGCAAGATTGTTTCGTCCACGGAGTTGACAAAACACTTCCTTGGCTTTGTCCATCGAAATAGACAAAGGTGAATGGTGTGAGCTTCTAATCACATAACCTTCGAGTTTCAGATTGATAGTCAAATCGTACAAGGAAATGGTGTTTCAGATCAATCATATTTCAGAATGATACTCAAATTCTACAAGGAAATGGTGTTTCAGATCAATCACATATCCTACGAGGAAATCTATCTTTTCATCTAGGTTCGCTTGCTGAAGCAGACCAGAGTGCATGCCCCCTAGGTTTCATTACATTCACCGAATCACTTCCGGTAATTAGGTGGATGAACTGGAGGTTGAAGAGACATTCCTTGTACAAAGAGACCATTTAGGGATGGTGTTTTGACTTGTAGCCATGTTTGAACTGGAAAATGAAAGTTGGTCAACAAGTTGTACCATTCTGCCTTCATACGGGAAACACATCACCCAAAAGAGTGAGGAAACGATAGCTCCCATGTTGTAAACGTAGTCACGCCCAAGGAGAATATTGTAATCTAGTGGCCCTTAGACTACCATCACATTCAAATGAATGGTTTTCCTTCTCAAATTTATAGGAAAATTTGGAAGGATCCCTAACGGTCGACTGGTTCCTTTATTGAAGCCTGATAAATTTCAATTCTTAAGCAGAAGTGATGGCGAACCAAGCACTTTCCAAGAAGTTAAGGAAAGGATACTCAAAGAAGCCCTTCATCTATGATAGTGCAACCATGATCACTCTGTAAACTTGTACTATGATTCTGAATGGCACATTAGATGGAAGGCGGGGTCTCGCTAGTAGATTCCAATCAAAGGAAACAACTAGATTGCTTGGAGGAGGGACCAAATAAATGGTCGGATGAGTCTCTTGAAATGGGGAACTTCCTTCCTGTGGTAAAGGAACGGGAATATTGCCCCCATGTTCATCAGACTCTATGTTAACAAAAAGAATTTGAATGGTGTCGTTCTCATTCTCTTTGGAGATTGTATCATCTAAAGGTGGACCTTCTGAAGGCAAGATTGGTTCGGCTACCGTCCCAACCTTTTGACTTTGGTATGATGTGGACTCAGAGGGTTTATCTTCAATGATAGGTGCTTCGACCGACAGCTGAGGTATGTCAGTCAGATTTTCAACTAGTGATGGACTTGGCAAGAGTTTCTTGTATCTAGGTGGAAGTCACCACGGTGAAGCAGGACAGTTATCCAAGACTCTTTTAGCTTTGTCTAGAAAAGGACAATGATGAAGGGCATGATCGCCTTCACACAACCTACAAGGAAATCTAGATTTTCCTTTTTGTCCATTGACTTCATTTTCACTAGTCGATAGTGTACTCTCAACATGATCAACAGAGGTTGATGACACTGGATGGTGCAAGCGGGAAGACTAGTCTCTCAAGATCTGTGAGATGTAAGGACAATCTTGATGATAGTGGTTTCCTTTGCAAATTACACATGGATATTTGGGTTTGGAAGGTGCAGTGTGTGGATTTTTGCCGGATGATGCATGGTTGCCCCCTTGCATGGCTGGCTTCTTCTTCTTCTTCTCCTTCCCTTTCTTCTTCTTCTCAGCTACTTGGTTTTTAGTATCACTAGTTTCACCAAGTGAAGAGGAAGAAGGAGAGGGAGAAACAAACGAAGTAGAAGGTGGGGGAGTAACTCCAGTATCATCTGGTTGCTGATTTGATTGCTGAGAAATTACGGTGTTTTGAACGACAAAGGTTGAGAATAGCCAAACTGGCAAGCCAATTGTGAGTCCTAGAAGGGACAATGTAGCCATATAAGGAGAACCAATATCTCCCCAAGAGGAAAAGGGACTAGGATTTCCCCCAATGAGAAATCCTTGATTGGTGGACTCCATTACCTCAACCTAAGATCAATGAAGGAACAGGGATGTTATTCTGAATTAAATGAATTTTTAAGAGTTAAGAAAAAGCTAAAGGTGACTCTAGTCAGCTTTGATTTTTAATGATCCTGAAGTGACAAGTGCTTAGATGGACCTTTTCTTTTAAGAAGTCGAAAAGGAGTGAAAGTGACTGCTCTAGAATTCTAGATAGAGGGATTACCAAACCAATCACAAAACTACAATATACACCTTGGTGGTAAATTAAAGAGAAATTACCGAGGACTTTACGTATAGTAGTCAATCTTCCCAAATGTTGTGTTCAGTGCATTTTGATCAATAGGGTGGCAGACATGGCTTCCTAAGGATAATGGATATCATCCTATTGTGGTCTCCCAATATATACTCGACGGTATGTGGGAGCACAAGTTCGTACTGGCACTTGTCGTATCAAAGAGGAGGAATCACCCAACCTATGATGAAAACGATAGTTACCAGGCTTTACAACACCAGAATATGTCTCTAGCTAGACTTCTAGATGTTGTGCATTAGGTTCCAAAGCGTTTTTATGTTCATTGAGGTTTATTTTATAGTTGATCTTTCTTAAGAAGTTTGCCTTTCAAGGTTCACCACGTGATGTAGATGTAAAATTCCTAAATATGAAATCTAAAATGATAAACATTCATTTGTTTTCTTTTAGCAATGAAAATCCTAGCTACTAAGGAAAGAGAAGTACGACTCTTTCATCAGAGAGCAGAGAGCACACACAAAATGCACTTTTCCTAAATCAATTTCCGCATGCAGTCTAAATGCAAATGAACATGTATGTATTTGATTTTCCACTTCCTTAATGTGTGAATGAAAAAAAAGGAAACTAAGTACAGGTCTAAACTATTTTCTTCAAAGCGACACTTTAACAATTTCTTTTTAAAATGAAAGGAAGGCTAAGACAAAACTTTCAATTTCGAACGGAAAACTGCTTTCGACACTTCAAATATTGACAATTCAAATAAAATACAATGAAAAAAGTACAATCGACTATCTAAAAGAGGAATACTTTACGAAACTCTTTTTTCTTGACTCAAAACGACAGTTGCGACACTTTCAAATCAAAAGATGACAGTTCGATTAAGCTACTTTTTGCAAAGAAGGACTGTAAATGATGAAAAATACAGAAAAAAATTTACAATTCCTTATCAATGGAGGCTGAATAATGTAAAGGAAGGAGGCTTCAACAATGATGTACTGATAATTGGCAAAAAAACTACTGAATAGAGCTGAAAATAATGAAGAAAAAACCAAATTCTAGAGAGGGAAACAATCTCATTCAATCATTGCACCTGTCCTTAAGGGAAACAGGGATGCATCTCACCTGTAGCACATGGGAGGTGCGATGCATCTAGATTTCCAATGAGAGACAATGCGATGGACCAGGGACAAGACTGAGCTTGGTTTTCACTCACAATTCGCAGCTAAGTTCAGTGATTTAGGCTGAGCTTATGATGAACAGTAAGCACAAAGTATAGGGGTATGATCTTATGAGGTTACTGAGCTACCACCAGGGAACTTAGGAGGTTTGCAAGTTAGATGTTTAGTTCATAAACCAACCCGAAGATTGACTGAAGCAGCGTTGATCTACTTTGTAGTTGCATAGCAAAAGCAGTTCGAAGGCTAGCTGGCTTAACTTCAGGCTCCATCTGTAGTTTATAAAGCAAAGAACAGTGAAAAACAAACAAACTATTTTCTCCCCAGTGGAGTCGCCATTTTGTTTCTGGGAAAAATAGTGTCTATTCACATCTGTTAGTCCCACTAATATGAGTAACTATCTTAGAAACAAAAAATTCAATGTAACTTGTGTCTTCCTTTATGGATGATAGATAAGAGAGAAGCAGAGAGCACCAACCTCAGTATTTCGCTTAGCTCCTTGCTTGTTTCCTCTCTCCTTTGATAGAGATTCACCACTCCTTTCTCACTTGTCCCGCTTCAAAGAACACTTGTAGAGGCAAAGAAAAAAAATACCACTAAAGCACAGAGATCTATAATACCATAAAAAAAGTAGAATCAGATGTACATTAACCATACAATTGCATTCACAAATACAAGTGCACAAGTGCACAAGTATATGGAGGAAAACTCAAATAACTTTATTGATAGTAGAATTAGAAGAGATGATTACAACCCATATGTCTTATCCAACATCATCCTCCCAGCATGAAAGCCCTCTTCACCTCATGAAAAGCAAGATCACCCAACAATACAATGTCTCAAAGAGAAACCAACAACATTTCCTTACAAATTTAGAAAATTCCAGCCCCTGGATCTCTAGAATGAGGGATCCATATATAGATATTTGCAGGGGGGTGAGTCAGCTTCTGGGTTTTTGATTAGTGTCATTTCACTGATAGTTCTTGGTTCCACTTGGAGATTTCATGATCTCTTACTCATCCCTGGGTGAATTCAGAGAGGCAAGTGTCATATGAGCAGTTTCTAGAAGATTCTTTGAGTTTCCACCTAGCAAATTGCTTCTGCCATTTGTCTGCTCTCTCTCATCACACCCTACAGAAGGACTTTTCAGTATGCATCACACCCCTTGTGTGTAACAGGTGAGATGCATCACACCCTCAACATGGAGTAGTCTGTATGGTCTAGTTTTGACCAGTTCTAAGTAGTGTTTTAGGGAGAACGTCTGGGAAATGATGTAATAAGTTGACCTTAATCCTTTAGGGTTTGAAACAACACTTTTAGTGGTTTGAGAACCCTTGGTTTATTGACATATGTGATTGGGGTTGCAGTGCCCAAATATGTCTATAACACTCTTGACCTGGACCATATCCCATTAGCTAACCAATACTTCATAATCACAAATACTGAGTGTGAATTTGACATGCTTGAATTGCATAAATGGCACAAAAAAACATAACTTTATTCAGAGGATGAAATAAACCTATGGGAATCAAACCTTCCTCTGTACATGTTTCCCCAAGCTCATTCCTTCCCTGATTTTGTTAATTGGTGTCAATCCAAGTATAATCCCTTGCAAAGAATAGTACTGTCTAAGAACGGTGACATTCTGATAACCATCACTGTTGAAGCCATAAACAAAATTATTTTGATACCTTAGAGTGAATCCCTTAGATTTGTCTCCCCTGCATCTCTCATTGACCTATATCATAAACTTACATTCCCTCAGAGAGCTCATATCTTTGATATTTTTCTCCCTAAAGATGTTGCGACTCCCAAGAAAAATCATCCTTACTCAACATCCATTTTTCCAGAGAGAGCGAAGAAAATCATTTCCCTCATTTCCTGCCTATTAGGCTACTCGTCAGATTAATGGGTAGACGAGGCTATCTTAGGTTTTTTCCTATCTTATCAAAGGAAAACAAGCCTACCTTCATGTATAATTATAGTCAATTTTTGGCTGATGCTATGCATGAGCAACTTATGAATATCACAACTGAAAGAATATTCAAATACTCTTTTGTCTTATTTCACATGTTTATTTTTCAGTAGGTAGACAAATTACCCATTGTTTTACACAAGTAGGATGAGCAGCAAGAAGATCAATCAATTATTCATTGGACCTCGTTGATCAGAAAGAACTCAACTGAGTTCGGATTTGTAGATTTCATAGACTATTTCATTCACCCAATAGCACAAATTTTCAGCAGTGAAAGAGAACCAAGAGTCAGTCCTAAAATTAATAGGATCTTACACCTTAGGGATCAAGTGAGAAGAGGAGACTGGTATCTCTACCAGGACTACATAGAGATCATAATATGTGGGTTTGATTTGGCTCCATATAAGTTTCCAAAGTATGTTCCAATGAGAATTTTATCTTTGGAATATATTAGGAAAATAATGAATATGGATGAGCTACATTTCATCTCAGGAAAGAGAAAATCACAGTTTAAGATTAAAGCATAGGTTGGATCATTCATTTGCAACACTAGATCAGTTGGCTCAAAGGAAGATGCCATACTCAAATAGATGGGTTTTCAACCCAGCTTCACTTGGTCCTACATTCCATTCAACATTATTTCAGATTTAAGGGTGGAGCTTAAGCCTACTCCTTATAATCATACACCTAGGCCTAAAATTGAGAAATTTAGAAATCAAGAATAGTGGGAAGAAAATACTCTTCAAGAAGCAGAGAAACAAGTCTTACCTCCTTCTACTCATTAGACTCCAATTTCTCATACTAAGCTAAAAAAAAGGCCCAATGAAGGATCATCATCAGCAGCAATGGCATAAAAGGAGTTCATCCACTACCAGAAGAAACCAAGGATTGAATCAAAGGCTACTACTACTACCGCAACTCAAGGTCAAATGGAGCCTATATTCATCATCCTGGATGATTCACAGGTATCTATAGGCAATGAGGAGCCTATAATTACTACTCCTACTTCCTCTTCCACTTCACAAAATTTGTTGGAAATTACTCACTCTACTGGACCAAGTGAAACAGAGGAGTCAAATGTTTTCACTAACTTTCTAGAGATGAAACAAAAGAATGAAGCTTTAAAAGCCAATGTCTATGCACAGTTCTGGAATCAAACTTCCACTTCACAACATAGGTTACTGACAAATTTTGACAGCACGAAGGGAAGAACGCAGATGGCCTTTTTGTAGGCTCAAGTACCTTTTCCCAAAGGTTTTCCTGATTATAAGAAAACTATATTCTCATTTGATGCCAATCAGATTCATCGAATTGAACAAATGGACAAGCATAGGCAATCTGGTGATATGTTGTTCTCAACCATGACCAACACTGCTATGGCGTTGTCAAAACTTAAAACTTCTCTATCAAATGTGCACTCTCAATTGAAAATTGAGAAAATATCATCTCTGGCTAAGGATAATAGGGTTAGGTAATTGGAGGACTTAGTCATTAAAATAAGATATGACCCTACTGATGTAAAGGCAACAGAACATATAATCAGAATAAAGAACATAGATATTGTAACATTAAGAAAACAATTGAAATTGCCTTCTACAGAGGACCCCTAGACTAAGGAAATAGCAGAGACTAAACAACATAAGGAAGAAATGCTCGAATTGATAATTGAGCAAAATGTACAGATTAGAACCATGGAGGAACAAATTAAAAAGTTGCTTAAGGAAAAAGAGAAATATACTCAATTGTCTATAGCCCCCATTACAGTTATTCCTATTACATCTTCATCAGCCACAAGGGAATCTACATTGACAATAGAGGATTTGGAAAAAAATTCATAGGAAATCATTCAACAAAAGCAAGAGAATGAAAGGCTCTGTTGGGCTAATTTATTGACTAAATTAACACAAGTATTTAATTATCAATCCGGGTTTGTAAAACTTGGAGGCAAATCCATTGTATATGGACATCAGGTATAATCAAGTTTAGAAGATAAAATTTGAAAACTAAAGAAGTGCATATTACCAATATAGCCTACATTAACAATTTCAATTCACCTTGCAATGAAGGAAAGCTGAAATGGCTCTTAACTTAAGAGGTCCAATTCTTCCTCAATTATTACTTGATGAATAGAAATTAGAAACCATGAGCTCTCAATAGCTTAAGATGGACAAATCATCAATGAAGGGAGGCTCTTAACTTAAGAGACCTTTGGTGTTTCCCATCATAATTCATTCACCATAATGCTATCAATTGAAGATTGAAAATTCATAAGAAAAACTGCTTGCATGTAATCAAGGAAAAACTTAGTTTCAATCCATCAATTTAACAGAAGGAGTGTTCAACTTGAACACCTTGTCATTCCATATTACTAAAGTGATGAACAAACTAAGATTCAATAAAATAAATCATCACACATCAACCATAAACCAATCTGAAGCAAAACACATAAACAAGTTCTAAAATAACCAAATTATGGAAAATTAAACTAGTCTAACAAAGAAGTGTACTTAGCTTGAAGTGGGGGCCCTCCACCCTTGCCTTGCACACTTGAAGAAATCTCAGCTACAACAACTTCAGTAGATCAACCAAGCATGAACAACAAATTGGAATGAAATAAGTTCTTCAAATTAGCTCCCAACTCCAATTATACAAAAGTTACATACAAATTTCATTACAAAAGCCATCAAAGTCTTGGCTTTAAATAGAGGTTTAATGAAACAAATTAATCTATATTATCTCTAACACTCATATCTACTCATATCCACCTATCTAAGTCGAACTCATCCAATTCATCCCAAGAAATATGGTCAATCCCATAAAATCTCAAAACTGCCCTATTTCCTAGGGATTTTCTGGTGACTAGTCATGTTTGACCAGCCTTGACCGGGCCTAATAAAGCTTGTTTTGGCCGAACCAAGTGGAGTTAGCTTAGTCCTAGTTCCCAAGCTGTCCATCCATGCATCAAACTCGAGCCCAAGTGTCCTGCAAATATGTCATCCACATAGCTATTACGGGAACTTTTGATTCAGTCCAAAATTGCACTTGAAACTCAATTTTCATAAAAACTTCTAGAAATTGCAAAATTAAAATTAAACACCTGAATATGCATAAAATATATCAAAATGAGATGGATGTGATGGAAAATGGATGGAAAATATAAGGATTAAGTAGGTTTCCCTAAGCAAAAATAGACCAAAACTGAGGGCCAACATCTCCCCCTTGCTGATCTTCAAGCATGTCCTCATGCTTGCCTCTGCCTTGTGACCTTTTACTTCTCTATGCTGATTGATCTGCTGATGTACCTGTGGCTCTGAACTTTGAAGATGAGGCTTTCTCTTGATCTACCTGTAAAAGGATATCTATGCCTTCATGTACTTCTTCTCTTTTCTTGTGGATGACATTCTTTACCAATATATCATTCTGGATGAGCAGCTTTAGAGAAGACAACAAATAAAACTTGAATTTTGCAATACATTCTGACAGAGGATTCATGTCTCTCTCAAATTTGCAATATCAACAATTTTACTCAAAGGATCCAATATCCAGTTGCTCTTAGATCTCCCTAAGTGAAGCAAATTTTTTTATGTCTAGGCCTTCATTTTCAATTTAGCCACTGATTTACCCATGCAATTTGCAGAATATGGGTCAAAGAAACCATAAAAATATCTCAAATAGAAATGAATTTGAGAAAATTGTTTGCATGGAGTCTAACTAGGCTCATTCTGAAGAAAACTCATGTTTTCGTTTTTCAAATTTCATTTTCTTTTGCTCAGAAAAAGCAACGAAAGATAGTGGCCTTTCAAAAATTGAAATGCATTTCCGAAACTGGTTAAAATTCCATGATCATCAAATTTGAAATCAAGTTCTCTCTTCAAATGCTTCTTTAATATCCTGCTTACCTCTTGCTTATGCTCTCTAAAATAGGATTCCATTAGCATAATTTTTTTTAAACCAAGCTTCTTTTATTTATGGGCATTTTTATATACATCATAAATTGAGACAAGCTTACAGTTTATACCATTGGAATCTAAATACCAAACTTTAAAAGCAATTTTTTCTTTTGTTACACACAAACCTTGCTATACTATCGGTGAAACTCAAATGAAACAAAAACCGTTATATTGATGATGAAAGAATTTTATGAGGCCTTACTACCCATGTCCACTGTTCAAGGATTTCCCTTATAAAAATCATTGTTGGCATCAAAT
Organism: Pinus taeda; assembly: GCA_000404065.3. Taxonomy (NCBI): domain Eukaryota; kingdom Viridiplantae; phylum Streptophyta; class Pinopsida; order Pinales; family Pinaceae; genus Pinus; species Pinus taeda. The sequence goes on from APFE030532421.1 coordinate 189,372, forward strand.
TCTACATTGCTAAAACCATTACCCGAACCGGCTCCATAAGCATTATTAACACCGCTCTTGGTGTATCTTTCTCTGTACCTGGCAGTCTTTGATTCACCCACGGGGTTCACAGACTCAATACAAGCACATTTAGAATTCATCTGTTCACGCAATACAATCGTAAAAACCTTTGTTTGGCAATCTACAATACCTGTTATGCAAAAATGCACATTATAGTGCCTGCAATATAATCCTTGTAACAACATTTAGAAATGCATCCTTAGCTCAATAACAATAGCACGCACGCTGCCTCCTCTGCTATACAAGTCATTTTTATACAAAATCCCTGTTTGGACTTTGACAAATACGCATATGATCCCAGAGGGATATTTGAATGATGTGGTGTGCATGCGAAATATGGTTGGAATGCCCAAAACTCTATTTTATTTATGCGTTTTCATGCATCAAACTGGATTTGATAGAACTGCCTGATTGTATGCACAGGTGTAATTAACTGGCTGTTTTACACAAGTGACGTGCTCCATTTTTATTCAAAAACCTTCGTTTATGCAATTAATACTTTATGAACGGACCCTTTATCGGCAATGCATGACTGTTTATTCTTAATTCCATTAACTTCACTATTTGTTTATCTAAACTTTGCATTTATAACCTCCTGGAATCATGGTGATTTTTCAGCGTTTACCTGGCTACTGGCTCGACTCGTGGACTATTTTAATGGTACTCCACATTACCCATATCTCCTCAATCTTTGTTTCAATGCCTTAGCGTGCTGGCTGGTGGCATAAATGAACTTTAAATAAATGACAGATAGTTTTTAACAATTCGGCAATCATGATCCCCACTTTACCTCTGTGATCTAAAGCAAATCAAATCTAGTCTTATCTGAAGTTTCCACGAGATTCTGGGCAACCAACTGTTGAGATTGCAACAAGATGATGGAGCTTAGTGAAAAGAGCCGCCTTCACTAAGTGGGCCCGCAGGCTATTTTTGGCGCAAGTCTAGTTTTAGACTATGTCTATTTTTAGACATATGGATCATGTCTATGGATTGCAGGTTGCTGTTTATGGATGATTGATCAAGTTGGAAAAAATAGATGGACTTCTATTTTAGACCACAGCGGAGTGACTGCTCAGTCTAAATATAGAACAGTCAAATATTATTAGCTCATAATAATATTTAGACTATAAACTTTGTCTTATTCTCTTGGAGCACTTCAGGATGAGCTACGGATGGGGTACATGCAGATCCCAGAAGGAAATATGTGGTTACATATGGGATGACTAATATTTGCATGCAGGACTTCAGTTAGAACTCAAGTGAGTTGAGTTTAGTGGACTGGAGGTGCAGTTGATGGAGTTGTGTTCAGTTTAGCTTTGTTAAACTGGTTGTATTTAGTCTAACTGGCAAATAGACTAGAGATGAGTTGTGTGAATTAGTTATTAATTAATTCACAAGTTATTAACTCATAATACAACTAATGAATACATCAGTTAACTCAGTTGCATGTCAGTGCATGTTCAGTTCAGCAGGGACAGGTGTTAGAGAATCAGATTGCTATCAGTTGTGACTATAGTTGTGCACCAGATCTTGAACAATCAAGGGATTGAGTATGCCAATGAGTTTGCCCATGTATTTTCCCACTTTGTAGCTTGTGCTCACGTGATTTAGCCAAGTAAATACGCGGTTGCCTTGGAATTATCATCAGTTCTTGAGCAGGTATTGAGCAGGGGAGGCAGGCAAGTAGCGAAGGAGATTTGAGCCAGTGATTGATTCAGATATGAGATGTATTGTGTGTAACAGAGGTGGATATACTTGTGAGAAGTATTATGCTGTGTAATGTTACATGTCTCAATCATTAATATACAGATAGTTGGGGTTTTTAGCGAGATGCTTTCCCCAGGATACATACTCTGTTAATGTGTGAATGCTCTTGATGTTTTATTGTTATTGATGTTGCTATATTGATGATCAACGTAGAGGAGCTTATGTATTGTGTATGTTTTCCGCAATAATACATGATCAGGGTAATCTCTGTTGAATATGTGTTAAATTATTCAAAATTTCTACAAAATATATGCCATTTTGGATAAGTGAACGAAAGGCTAAGATTATAAATATGGTGTAAATGTTGTACAAAATATTCTAATAATAAAATAGAGTTGATGTAGAGCCCACTCCATGGAAAAGAGTATGGTCTGTAGAGAAAATCCATGGTGAAAATGGAATGGTTTGATGTGTTAAATGTTTAGAGGAAAGGGGAACCTTCAACCCATGTGGATTCACGGGGTTCTACACAACAGAAAATAGGCATGCATATTTAAAGGATAATATTTCTCCTATAAGGAAAATGAAAAGGGAATTCATTCATGCAGGGATAACCTATAGATAAATAATAATTCTTAGTTATGAATGATTTGGTGATCCTATGCTTGGGTTTTGGAACTGACTCTATAACCAACTAGAGATGAGGTGAAGTCAGTTTATGCAAACCAACTTGTGAGCCTTATGATTGGGTATTGGAAGTGGTAAGGGGTTGCTTCAATTTTTTTAACTTGTTCATGAGCCCTCTAATCATGTTCTCGAATTGACTAGGAGCCAAGTCGGTTATGGCATAAAAGGGAGATTGCAAGCCCTAAAATTAGAGTAAGATCTTCAAATCCCATAAGTGAGATCATTCATTGTTGGTCATAAGGCACCCTAGAAGGTGGGAACCAACAAGGGACTTGAAGGGTGCAAAGAAGGGGTGTGCCACTTAGGGTGAGGTTTCGAGGGAAGTGCGGGCCTATGGTTAGATCCATAGTTGTTTTGTTGGTACCTTGGTTGATGTTTTATTGATGTTTATCGTTATTTGTGAGTTCCACACCCAACTCTCGGGTGACCCATGGATGAGATTGATTAACAACATGGTCTATGACAAGTTGGAATTTGGAGAACCCACAACGAGTTTCTCATTTTATTTAGATTTGTGTTCATTTTCAATGTTGTCCTTAGTTATGAATTTATGTTTAAAACACTATTTTTAGGTTTTTATGCTTAATTGTTGTTGGTTATCTATTACTTTAGTTTTGTGATTATGTAATTACGATTATATGTGTTAAATATTGTATTATGGGCATTTCACATTACATTCAAACTAACCAAGTACTTCGAGGTGTAGAGATAGTAATGGCAGGGTTAGGGTTTTATGGCGTGTTTGTTAAATTATGTAGTGTGGTTGTGTAGTAAAGCCTAAGAAAGGAATAGGGGCGTTACAATGAGATAGTCAAAGCATGAGTGTTGAACATTTCCTTCTTGCATGTGCATGTCACATCCAAGTTTCTTTTTCCTTACATATTTTTTCTTCCATATTAAATGTATCTACAATGTAAACGCATGTGTTGTATATATAATATTGATAGATTAATTTCTAAAAGAATAATAAATATAATAAAATTTTGTGAGTATTATCAATTTTATTTTGTAACGGGATGTTAGATATAATAATGAACATATTTAGTACTCATGAAAACATAGCCTATAGTTATTCTTAACTCTTCTGAAGATAATTTCTTGAATTAAGAGTCATAAAGATAGAGAATAGAAAATCACAATTAATATTTTAGACCTCTTTTGGCATAGATACTTGCAAATGCCATTTTGTGATGTCCTAATATAGAATTATACCAAGTGAGATAAAACTAATCAAACAAATTGATCAATTCTTTGATGTTCATGACCAAATTTATGAGATTATACCACCTAGACATGTACTTTTAAAATAAAGATAATAATCATGGATTTTAAGTTTAATTTTATTCTAGAAATTAGAACTTAGCAGTGTAAGAAAGTGGCTTTATGATCGACTTTACAACAATTTTTCCTCCTATTGTTTACACTACATAATCATGAATATGCCTAGGTGAGGCATTAGACACATATGGAATCCTCCTAAATTTAAAAATCTATTATCCACGAATTCACATTGATATTATCTTACAAGTTAGTTTGACATTTTCTCTTCACTTTAATCTTAGCACCAAGTTTTGTTACTATTTTTTTTAACCTTGTAGCTATAGTTATAAAAAATATGGATATAATGCATGGAACTATTCAAAAATAAATTTTATTCTAACTTATTTAGGAATCTAGCACCCCTAGATAATAAATCATGATTGTGGCTGAAAAGCTAAAAGTCTAGAAAAGACGAGTTGAAGTATATATTATTTTTGTTGTTAATACTCTTGAGAATGTGTTAATAGTTTTCATTTTTAGAGAAACAATTGGAATTGGTTATTCACCAAGAAGAGGGTAGAAACAAAAATTTATCTTTTTGTCATAATTATTCAACTGAATATGCCTAGACAGACTAGGAAAAAGAAAATAGGTTGGAGATAAATTTCGTGGCACATATTTTGTGTGGGAATATTGTGGGAGAGAAAGACACTGATTCCTAAATATAACAAGTGCAAGAGAAACACTAGTTTGAACCCAAGAGAAATAAAGTAGGATAGTATAACAATTCTAGTGGAGATAACTTAGAAAGGTTCTTGGAATTGTTTCCCTATTAGGAAGGAGTGGAGCTCAGGAGTAGCTAATTATGGAAGCTAGCATACCATTGGGAGGATGGTGGGATCCCATTAAATTTTCCCATGAAGAAATTAGATAAGTATCTGGATCAATTTAAGTTATTGTTTATTGTGTGTGAATGAGGAAACAAGGAAATAATTTATTTTTTATTTTGTATATTTATTGTGAAAATGTAACTTTGAAATATATAGATTATGAATGGATATAGGCTATTTGTTTTCAACCTACAATGAGTCCAACTATAGAAACAAGCCAAAAGAATGTGCACAATTGAGAAGGTAACAACATGCACTAGATAATTCAATAAGCATTGATGTAAATATGTATTAATGGACATGTGATAAAATTTTCTACTTAAGCTTACAAATCTATTTTTTGGTTCAATATTTGAAACAATGAGGATGGTGTAGTTAAGAAAAATTGTATAAAACTAAAACCTACTTGTATATAATAAATTGTAATAGGAAATGAGCCTAGGTTACCTACCTTTGGGAACTAGTAGACAAGCTTAATCTCCACCCAACGTGTTGGATAACAATGTTGGAATCTAATTAAATATGTCTCAAAAAGAAGAGGCAGATCCCTTGGGTTTTCTGGACTAATTGCACTAACATAGAATAGTAAGAAAGTATATACAAGTTGTTGCATATTTACTGATATATAAAGATGTCTAATAAAAAGATAGTTAACAAGAAAGGATTAATAGAATAAATAAGTTTGTAGAGAAAACAATTCTATTTTACTATTAGAAACTACAATGCAAATTCCATAAATTTTATTGATAAGAAATCTATAAAGGAAAACTATGCTTTTCAACCGAAAAATAAGCGTTCTATTATACATATAAATTAACTATATCAAAAATGTTATAATCGCTCTCTTTTATCAATATCTATATAAAACATGGGTATTCATGTCACATACAAAGAATATATGTAGGAGAGTATTGCTATAAAATTTGTAAAACAATTCATTGAATAAATAGAAGAGCTTTAATCTTTAAAATGAAAACCGTGTACATATAATAGTTAAGAGTGTCGGCCTTCGAGCTATGATTGGGCCAAGGAAAGGCCAAACAATATACTTTAAAAATATTGTATATGTGTTTTGTAACCACAGTGGGAAGAGAGAATATAATAAGCAAAAATGGAATGAAATCCCATTACAAAGTATTTTAAAAATATAGGACACTAGAGCCAGCGAACCTAAATCAAAACATACCAAAATAATTATTATATACACAGACACTCTAATATTTCAGACGAATGACGGGATTGAAGGAGCAATTTTTTTCTTTTAAGGTCGACATAAAACCCTAAGTCATGCAGTCTCAAATAAAAAGGTTCTTGGCCTCGCGGTTGAAGAACAATGGAATAAAAGGAAAACGCATATTAGAAATTGAGTATTTGGAAGTCAAAGTATGAACCCAAGAAGATACGCAATTACCAAGATAGGCATGTTAGGATCCCAAGGTTAAGAGATAATACGTGCCATGGCTAGCACAATATCAAAATTCTCAAAAATTTGGCACAGATGTAGAAGAAATGTGATACAAACCTTTACATACTTTTTTAAACGAGAAGGTAAAGGAAATTGAAGAATTTTTTTACCTTACTTGCAGAGTGTATAGGTACTTTCCCTTGTGCTTCTGAGACCGCAATAGGTTAAGAAAATTAACAAGAAATGTAAAAAATTTAAACGAGAAGAAGAGTTGGAATAGGGTCAACAAAGGAAGTCATTACCTGGAATTTATATGGTTGTAATGAGTACTTGCACTTCCTGGAAACCAGGGAACCTGCCCTCTGAAGTACTGGTTGACCAATGCATTGCGCTCGGAAAGGAATACTTGGAAAAATATTTCATTTTTGTAAAAGTAATTTAGCTTTCTTCCTTTTCCATTCTGCGTTCTTCTCTTTCCTTTGCATTCTACAAGTAAGATTCCAATCAAGCAGTTCATTTTTCATTCAGTTAGCAATTTTCATTGAGTCTAAAATCTCAATTTTGCAATTACTTTCAAAGTTTCAAAAAAACACAAAACACAACAAAAATATTTTTTTTCATGCCTCTTAAGAATAGGGATAACTTAGGGAAATTTTTGTCAAATGCCCCCACTGCTTCAAATAGCCAACCTTCCCTCTTCTTTAGTGGCTGTGAACTGGAGGAACCCTTAGGTGAGAAACCACACATATTTTAAGAACCTATAGGGGAATAAGAAGAAGAAGAACTGATTCCTACTAAACCAATGGCTGAAAACGTAAATGATGGAGGAAATAGAGAACGAGTTGAGTGTACCTTCCCCATCATTGAAACCAATGGGGATACTAGGATGAAAAATATAACCCCGTCTACCCTTCCTCATTTCCATGGCCTTTCATCAGAAGATCCAGACACTTTTTTATTTGAGTTTGTTGTCATATACTAAATCTATGAATACACCAATGATGATCAAAATTTGGAACTATTTCCATCCACTCTCAACGATGTAGCTTTGCGCTCGTTCATGAGTTTACCTGGGGATAGCATCACAACTTGGGCTCAGATGCAGCGAACCTTAACCACCAATTATTGAGACTACTGTAGGTCTAAATAGACTAAAGAGGAAATTTTTAGGATGTCCTGAGGGCATGATGGATCCCTAGAAGGCTATGAAGAAAGATTCCATCTTAACTACAAAAGGGCCAGGTACACACTTGACCCTAAGTCACTGAAGTGGGTCCTACTTAGAGTAGTAAGCGAAGATCTTCTGTATACCCTAAACTTGTTAGTAGTAGGGGATATCTACCAGTTACCCTATGAGGATATCAAGATTGTCTTTAGAAACCATTCTACGGAAACTAGGAAAAAGGGTAGGGGTAGTCAACTTATGGTCAGTCCATCCTCTTCCAATTTGTCCATCAAGGGTGAAATTGAAAAAATGTTGGAGGATTTCAAGATTGAGATGCTACAAACACTTTCCATAGAGATGGACACTATGCACATTAAGAGAAAACAGTAGGAAGAAGAGAGAGCCTTAGCCATTTTTTTCCCTAGATACACAAGGAGGCACCCAAGGAACGAATGCCCATTAAATTATATTGAAATCTGCTCAGTATGTGACGAAAACCACTCCATAGGCAAGTGCCCTTCTCTCCTTGGATTAAAAGTTGTATGTCAAGGAACTGAAGGGATAATTGAACATCTCTCCTACATAAACCAAAGGAGACCTCATGGACCTAGGCCATACTAGCATGGCATATGAGGGTCAACCCATGCATATTACAATCCCAACCAGACCCCATCCATACCTTTTTCGGGGCCCCTGCTCATCCTTCCTGGTCTTCACCTCCTCCTTGGTCCTTTGCATGTTAGTATCATTCCCAACTACCCAACCAGTCATTTCAACCATATGCTCTACCACAACCTTACTGGAATACACCACCCCAGGGGTAGAGGCCCCCATAAAACAATGCTCCAGATTTATTTCCTTCACCACCTGCCCAAACATAGCTTTTACACTCTGCTCCACCTAAACAACCCTAGATGTCTGCCTAACCAAATCCGAACCCGAAAAACGGACAAGCATAGCAAGTATACAGTGCAGAGACATCCTGTCTTGCTTATGTTATGGAGATTTTCGAAATCAACCTGAGATTTGGGAGATTACTCCTAGAAAACCAACCTCTACCTCCACCTAGGGAGGTTGAGGAGGATAGAGAGGAAAGCATGCCTAAAGTAAATCCACCACCCTTTCCTGAGAGATTAACCCAACCACTCCAACCTACCTTAGAAGAGACTAAACTTCTAGGAGAACTGAAAAACTTATGTGTCAAAATTCCACTCCTCCAAGCCATTAAAGATGTACCTATTTACAACAAGTTAATTAAGGAGAAGTGCTTCAAGATGCCCCTAGCATTAATGTCATTGGACAACTATCCGACTTGATGCTAGGGAAAGTAATATGTCCAAATAATTTGGACCCTAGAATCCCTATAGTATATGTGCACATCAATGGAACCATTGTCCCACACACTTTGATCGATCTTGGGGCTTCCATTAATGTGATGACCAAGGACCCCATGCTCAAGCTCAACCTCCAAGGTTCATTGTGAAAGACCACAACAGTTCTCCAACTTGTAGACCGCTCCACAGTGACCCCTGAGGGGATTTTGGAGGATGTGATGATATCCATTGACTCTTGGGAGTACCCTGTAGATTTCCTAGTTCTCGATCCTAAGGCTAAGCTTATTGGTTACCATCTCATCCTTGGGAGTCCCTGGTTAGCCACTACTGATGCCTATATTAGCTACAAGGATGGAGATATGACCATACAAAATGGGCATATGTCCAAGCAGATAGTCCTATACCCTCCTTCTCAGCCATCTCTAGAACATGACTTACCTTGGTCACTGTAAGAGGAGGAGGAAGACGAAGTTTATTCCACCCAACTCTATACCTTAGAAACAACCATGGGAGGGGGGCAATAGGATGAAGATGATTTGATTGAACATATACTCCAAAGTCCAACTACCACTAAATTGTCCTTAGAAGAAGTAGTAAAGGAAACCCAGAACAAGCATCAGATTTATCTATGCTTAGTTGATTCCAACCCTATCCATGTCAAAACCATAGAATTCGGACTCAAGAGAACTTTGAAAATCAACCCATCTCTTTCTATTCAACAACAAGAAAAGTTGTGCAACCTGCTAAAGGAACATCTAGATGCCTTTTCTTATTTTTACAAAGAAATGAAGGGAGTGCACTGCTCAGTGTGTACTCACTACATTTATACCAAAGAAGGTTGCAAGACAGTCCCGCAACCCCAAAGGAGGATGAATCTAGCTCTTAAGGATATAGTCAAAGCAGAACTACAAAAGTTGCTACATGCAGGATTCATTTATCCTATCTCAAAGAGTGAGTGTTGGTTCCAAATAAAAATGATAAGTGGAGGATTTTTGTTTATTACAGGGAGTTAAACAAAGCCACAAGGAAGTACCATTTCCCTCTACCTTTCATTGACCTCGTGCTAGATGGCCTAGAAGGGAAAATATTGTTCTCTTTCATAGATGGATTCAGTAGGTACAATGAAATCTAGATCAGCCTAGAAGACCAGGATAAAACCAGCTTCACTTGTCGTTGGGGTAATTTTGCCTATAGGGTCCTTCCTTTTGGCTTATGTAATTCTCCTGCCACTTTCCAAAGAGTAGTCATGAATATCCTTTCTGAATTAGTCCCTGATGCGGTAGATATTTATATGGATGATTTTACACCTTATGGATGTGATTTCTAGGAGGATTTGTTCGAATTAGGTAAGGTGCTTCACAAATGCATTGAAATGAACCTATCTCTCAGTCCCGAAAAATGTGAATTCTTGATGACTGTAGGGATTGTGTTAGGTCATCCAATATCTTAGCAAGCACTACAGGTGGACCCAAACAAAATAGTTATCAATGAAACGATCCCACCTCCTCAAAAGTAGATAGTTGTCAGAAGTTTCCTAGGGTTAGTTGGAGACTAGTGAAGGTTTATGAAAGACTTCAACAGGTTGGCTTCTCTTTTATTTAGGTTGTTGGCCAAAGACTTTGAGTTTGTATAGTCAAAAATCTGTCAAGAGGCCCTAGACACCGTGAAGAACATTCTAACCACTAAACCAATTCTCTGAGGCCCAAATTAGGCCCTTCCTTTTCATATACATGCTAATGCATCACACAAAGCCATAGGAGTATCCCTAGGCCAAATAGATGAAAATTTTCCTTATGCCATTTAGTTTATTAGTAAGAATCTGTCGAAGGCCGAGATGAACTACATAGTGATCGAAAAGGAGCTGATAGCTATTGTGCATTCATTGAACAAATTTAGGCATTATATTACAGGTTATCAAACATTTGTACATACAGACCATGATGTAATCAAATATTTAATGAATAAACCTGATGTGAATGCTCAGATTATTAGATGGTTACTTTTATTAAAGCAGTTTGATCTAACAATTCTTGATAAGCTTGGCTAAGAAAATGTTGTTGCAGATTTTGTTGTCCGGGTTAACTTTTCCTGTAGGTGAGGAGGTAATGGTTGATGATCAGTTACTGGATGAGCACTTATTCACCATTTCAATTCTCTCTCCATGTTTTGCTGACATAGAAAACTATTTGGTATCTGCAAAGTTCCCACCGAATTTGTCCTCCAAAGAGAAAAGAAAGATTGTGAGGAAGAGTGCCCCGTTCACTTGGATTTGGGGAAATCTCTTCAAAATATGCCCAAATCAAATTTTGAGAAATTGTGTCATGGAGGAGGAAGGCTTTGAAATCCTTCTGACCTGTCATGATGGGCCTTGTGAAGGTCACTTTGCGGAAGAGAGGAAAACATTATAAGCATCACAAGATCGTTATTATTTCCACACTCTTCATCAAGATGTGAAAATATATACTAGTTAGTGTGATCGGTGTGAAAGGATGGGAAAGCCTAGTCCAAGAGATGAAATGCCTCTACAACTGCTAGTGACTTTCAATCCATTTGACAAGTGTGGCATGGATGTCATTGGATCTATTAACCCTCCTTCCAAGAAAAGGTAGTACATCATTGTATTCACTAATGATCTAGATAAGTGGGCTGAAACTAAGGCAATCGAGGAAGAAACAGATGAGAAGGTGGCTAATTTCTTAAGGGAGAATGTATTTTACAAGTTTGGGTACCCTAGAGAACTGGTCACTGATCAAGGCAGCTAGTTTACCTCCAACATGATTGAATACTTGCTAAGCTAGCACAAGATCAAGCATAGAACCTCCACTCCCTATCACCCACAACCTAATGAGAAAGTGGAGGTGACCAACAATGTGCTGGAGGGCATCCTGACCAAAGTGGTTATCAGAAGTAGGAAAGATTGGGCAGATAGACTAGTTCAGGCCACCTGTGCCTATAATACCACCTGTAAGACCACCACTGGATTCACACCCTAAGAGCTGGTCTATGGGAAAAAGGCCCTACTGTCCATTGATTTTGAGTATAATACATTGAGGATGGCAACCCAAGTAGATCTAGATCTCAGTAATGAACAAAAAAAAGAGATTGCTTGAGTTGAATGGTTTAGATGAGTTCAGAATGCATGCCATCTTACACATAGAGGTAACTCAAATTTAGAGGAATATCTGGCATGATAAGAACATCAAGGATAAGAAATTTCAAGAAGGTGATTGGGCTTTGTTACATGATTCCAGATATAAATACTTTAAGGGCAAGATAAGGACAAGGTGGTTAGGGCCTTATGTTATAGAAAGATGTCATGATAATGGGTTAGTGCAGACCAGAACCATAGATGCAGAGGTCATTCCTTTACTCGTTAATGGCCATATATTGAATGTTTTCAAAAGGCCATTGTCAAAGCAAGAGTTCATTGATGGTATCAATAAAACATTGATGGTGGTGTAGCAAGCCTCAACTCTTGCCTCATGAAGTCACTGAGAAAAAGAGAAAAAAATAACAATAAGAAGATTGAGTTGAAAACCTCAATGAGGCACCTAAGTCCCACTATTGGGTTGAAAACCTCTTGGGGCGTCCCAATGGTGCCAAAATAAGAAAAAAGAGAAATACAAAGATCTGTGGGTGAAAACCTCTATTGAGGCACCCAATGCAAGTAGCTAGGATGAAAACCTCTTGGAAGAAGACTAGTTGTTTTCAAAAGAAAAAAAAATAAAAGAGAAAAGAAAAATCATGAAAAATTGTTTGCGCATCAACAGTAGGACGATCAGAGAGCAAAGGAGAATCAGAAGGGACCTATTACCCTCATATGTTTATTTATCCATTCATTATCCTTCATCATTCGACCATTCATTTCATTTTTTTTCACTCATTTGCCTCAGTTCATAAGGGTACTGTGTTTCTACAAGATTCCCTGTAAACCTACAGGATCCCCTGAAAACCTACAGGATGATCCTGTAGGAATTAAAGTTGCTTGAGAATCCTAAAGGAAGTAACCCTAAGTGAAGGAAATGCCCTACACATGTCAAAAAATAAAATTCCTACATCACCACTTCATTACCATATCTATCTCCACCTTGATTACCCTTGCATTCATCATTAAAATAATCACTTTTCAAAAAAATTACAGTCTTCAAGAGAAACACAGAGAAAAAATGAGACATAGAGCAAAGGGGAGCATCCCCAAAATTTTATTTCTTGTTATACACAGACCGCTAAACCTCCTCCCATTTTCCATGTTCATCATCCTCAAGTCCCAACAGTAGAAATGATTGAAAATTTTGAGGAAGAAGCAGCTATAGGACATCATGTAGGAAATCCTATAGCAACCTATCCCACAGAATAAAAATCATAAATTGCATCAATTTTCCATCATGAATATCCAACGGTAGAATAAGCTCTAGAGAAGCAGTAGTACCATCATCTTCAACACCAGGTACCTACACATCAAAGAAATCATCAAAGGACAATAAAATAACAAAGAAGGAGAGATCACATGCAACCGACATACATCAAAAACCTCATCTCTTCAACAAACTGCAGCAAGGTATTGTTACCACAGGTAAGTGTCTCACTTCACTCTCTCATTTACATAATGTAAACAAAAGATGTGAAGGTTGTGAACGAGTTGGTTTATAAGTGAAAGGTGGCCAGTTTACTTGGCCGCCTTTGTTCAGTCAATGAGGACAAAGCAGTTAGTCCTCACACACGTGGCAACAATGAAGTCAAAGAAAAGGAGAATGAGGTCATAAGAAGTTGAGACTATGGATGCCCAAAGTGGGAGTTGATTACGAGGTGAGAGGAATGATGATGTGGTAGTAGGGACCAATGGTCCAAAAATAGAAATTTGAACCTCGGCTGCCAGCACACCACCTCACTCAACTCCACCATAAGAGGGAATAAACATTGATCCCCGTGCACTCATGCATTCATCCTCTCGAGGGTGACTCTAGAAAAGTCACTCTCTTCCCCAAGCAACCTAAAGGAGAGGAAAACTTCATTTTTTTCCTGTGCAGGACTTCCTACAAGATCACACGGGAATCCTACAGGATATAGTTAGGCAGTCTATAGTATTTGTAGAGAGAAATTTCAGAGGGGGAAATGTAGGGGTTTGCTACATCAAGCACTATCAGGAGGTAGGCTCTACATTTCCTTCCATTTTTCCAAGTAAAAAGAATAGAAAAATATCCTAGTTTGATTGAAATTGATAGCAGTATAAGGGAATTGTATCCATAGAAATTCCAGTCCCATTCCCTCCATTAAATTTTTTTATCATATATCTCTACTCCTCAAATTCAGAAAAAAATGACAGGGGGGGTTTAATAGAAGGGATCCCATTAACACTGTAATGATTCACCAACACCCCGCTGTGATAGAAATATTCACAAGGTATAATTGGATGGGGCCACTTTGAGAGATTGAGGGGGTACAATGATGAAGTAGCCAAATATTTTTCTCTCTCCTTCATTCCACTGATCAAGACCCATGCCATTGTTGTTGTGAGAGGCCTCTCCATAGAGCTCACCCGTAAAATCATAAGTAGAATTACCACACTTCCCTTAGGAGTGCCTTGGAGAAAGTAATACAAGGGAAATAGCCAAACTGCCAAGAAGAAACTCTTTCTAGAGGAAGAGGAGCCCATTGAAGACAAAAATGGAGTGAGGAGAGCAAGCTTACCATATCCATGGAACGAGTCAATCTACCATATTATAAAATACATACCATGTGAAGATAGGTATAATGTGGTATATGGATATCACTTTAGGGTTCTTGAATAATTGAGCTTTGGAGCAGAAACACCTCCTCACCACAGACTCAGCATACCATACTTCCTTCTACAATCACTGGTAGATATGAGCATAAAGGTACAGGAGGGAAACTACCAATAGTTACCCCATCATGGGTTAATTACAATCATCATAGAAGATGCCCTCCAAAACCTTAGAGACATGCAGACAGAGGAGGAAATGAAAGCCCTCACATATGATATTAGCCAATAGGCAATTTTTATATACACGCAGATAGAGGAGGATATCAAAGCCCTCACGTCTGATATTAGCCCTATTGTTAGTGAAAAGGATGAAGATGAGGCTGAAATGGATGAAGAAGAAGCAGAGAGGGATGAAGAGGAAATAACTAAAGAGGAAGAGGAAGAGAAAAAGAAGGAAGTTGATGAAGAAACAGAGGACGATGTCAAGTAGGAAACTAATAAACAAGATGAGGATCTAGGGGGAGAAGAAGAGGGGAAAGACAAAGGTGAAAAGGGAAATGGAAAAGAGGAGGTAGTGGACAACGATGAGTCACCCAAGGTATCTCCAAAACCCACCGAGAAAGAGGCAACAACTGCCCTCACTGCCTTTAGTACCCATATCAAACAAAAAATAAAGAGACAGAGAGAGACCCCATTATACTTTAGAACAAGGAAAAGTACAAGGATAAGGTAGGAAAACCTCAAACTCCAACCAAGGCTTCCATTTTTATTGATGACTCACCTAAACAATAGGAGAAGATGGCTCCTCTTATAAAAACTCAAGGAGAAGGATCCTCAGCAAAAACCTCCCCTAAGTCTCCTATCACTTATGATAGAAGGCTTGTGACTAGATCTACCTCGCCCAAAGGAAATTACATCCTACAAGATACACAACAGGACCTACAAGAAGTAGAGGCAGTCCTACAAGAAACTCTGCTAAACCTACAAGAAACTCAGAAATTGGATAAGGAAGGAAGTTTGTACTAAGAAATAAAGAGACAGGACCCGGATCTAACGAAACCTAGTCCTCAACCTAACCTTGACACCCACTACTGATTTATTGAAGGGGGAAGGGTCATTCCACAAAAATTTTCCATCCCATTATTCTTTGAGCTTGAGAAAGAAAGAGCGAGAACACATAGATGGATTAACATTTCCAAGTCCAAGGGAGTGGAGGACATTGGTCACATGGAGGAGAAGCTCAAAGAGATGGGTGGAGAGATAAGTAGCCTGAGGGATAGAGGGGCCATAATGAAAACTCAGTTGGAGGGAGAAAATGCATGGTTGAAAGGAAAACTGCAAGAAAGGGAGAATCAATTGGCATCCATGGCTAGTCTATATTTGGAAGCAATACAATGTAGAATGTCAGCTAAGTCCTATGCATTATACCTTAAGGAATAGTGGTTGCAGTTCCAAATCAAGACCCTAGTAGAGAGAGACACTATGCCATTCCTGGATTATAGATAGTTCATTGATCTTTGTGATCAAGGCACATTGGAAGATAGGACTAAGATGTCTGAGTTCTACTTGCATAACATGGCCTTGAGAGATATAAATGTATGGGACCCTAATGCAAAGCTAGGGGATTTATAGTTGATGGATTTGGCATCATCAATGAACCATAAGGAAGTAAGGGCTATAGAAATGAAGAAGATATTGGCAAGGGAAAACACAGAGCCTCTCATGATAAGAACTGAGTAGTCAAATGCAATGGTTGTCATCAACACATATAATTTAATTGCAAATGATCCTCAACTTCCACCCAGTTATCTTGCTGCCCAGGAGCAAGCAATTACACATTTTGAGGATATGTTCAGACTGTTACGGTATGATAGCATGCAGGCTTGCCAAAGGAGATGGAATATTTTGCCATACAGTTTGAAAATCAAAGAGTACCATTCTCCTGAAAGGATGAGAGAAGCACTAAACAAGACACCCATGTACAAACAAACCATCCAAAGGCTCAAAGTCAATTGGATTGGCTTGAGACTTAGTCCACCACTTCTCTTGGGGATGTTAGAAGGAATGAAGGACGAGGAAGAAAGAAGGTAGTGGGAGGAGGTATAAAGGAAGGTAGTATTCCAGGCACAAGAAGAGAAAACCACAACAGAAGCACGAGGTGTCAGGGAGGCCACTAGAGCAATGCAAGACATGGATATTGATTGAGTTGCTTAGAGGACGAGCAATGTTTTCAGTAGGGGGTGATGATGAGCCCTGTCATTGGGTAACTATATGGGCCTTCATTTACCTCCTAGATTAGTCAAATCAACTCTTCACACAACTTATTACATGTTTTGATTATATTTTTCTTAATGAGATGAGTTAATGTGAGATATTATGCCTAGTGGACTAATGTGCATTGAATTTAGGTTTGTGAGAGAAAATTAGGGAAATTTGGCAAGATTAAGGACTGAAACATGAATGGGACAAGGGAGAGACATTGTAGGAGGTAAATCCTCCTCATTTACTCCTCCATCAATCACACTAGCTCGGAGTACAAGCAACCAAGGCATGAAGATCAAATGAAAGACAGGCAAGTGATAGTCAAAGAGTTAGTTCATCTTGAGTTTGGGAGCTAGGCTTGCCTAGATTTAAGGAAGTCGTTGGAGACTTCAGTTGTATAAATAAATAGGCCTAGAGCCTCATTAGGATTCAATTTTTTGCTGTAAAAACACTAGTTATTTTTTAGCTTTAGACTTGTGGATGACATTGCCATGTAATTTTCTATTTTGATAATGAGAATGAGATTTTTCATTATCCAGTATCGAGTTAAATTAGAGGGCTGAAGCTCTAGGGTTAGGGCCCAACCCTAGTAGCAAATGCTCCTCTTATTGTATCTATATTCTTATATTAGTTTCATAGATTCATGGTTAAATTGTCCTTAGAATTATTTCATTGCAAGTAGTGTATATTGGATTAGTTTGGTTATTAGTTTGCTTTCATTTGTGCTTTACTTCAGAAGTAGGTTAGAAGGGATAAAAGGAACACCAAAAAGCTATCAATAGGTGTCTTGTCCTCACTTCATCATTCTGGGATCATGATTTGAGGAAAGGACCCGTATGCAGTCCCAAAAAGACAGATTTGTAATTTCTCATAGAATTTAGAGTTTACTGTACTTGAACCAGCATTTGATCAGTTTGAAAGTGTAGGATTTAATTACCATTTCCCCATTTTAAGTATTACAGTATATCTCATCAATGATTCCATTTTGTTCTGCAATTTCCCTCATGCATGAAGTAGATAGCTAGCTCATTAAACTTTGTTTTTCTAGCTTAGTGAAATTCTTCTTGTTTAAACTTTGTTTCTCAATGCAGGTGTTTCAAAAGTAGAGAAATATTTCATAGAAAGCAACCTCCTTCCAACTTCATCCATCCATAATTATTCCTTGCTTTGACTAAGGCCTTCACCATCATTTTACATGGAAACTTCTCCAAGCATGCTAAGCAAATCCACCATCTCCCAACATTGTTTTGAGTTCTGACTGATCCTAGGCATTTTCTCACTCTATTCCACCCACCAACTACCTTCCCTAGGCCTTCCATCACCTTCAGCACCCATTTTTTTTGTCTCGGTTGTATTCTATAGTAATACAGGGAATCTTGTAGGATTTTAGGACATCCTGTAGGTTTCCCTGTAGTGGCCTATTTAGAGGCCAAGTTGAGGGCAAACCTATAGGAAGACACACAAGGTCACCTACGGGTCTCCCAAACCTTCCAACCATCCATGAACATCCCTAAGTGACTTGCCACAACACTAAAAGGGATTAGCTTCACACTTGTTTTTCCATAAAAATGACAAAAAGAAAAAAAAGAGATTTATTTCAGTCATTTACATGCATAGTGGTAATGTCTGATGTTTTGAACATCCATGCTTAGGACAATATAATTTCATACATGTTAGCTTAGAATTCTTACAAAGCATAGTTTCTGAGCAGTTAGTTAGGAAATTGTTTGTTGTTAGCATTAGATTTTAGTCATTTTCCTTATTGCAGTAGACAAGATTTCTCCTAGAGTAGATTTCTCTTTCTTTCATCGGTAATCATGCTTCTTTTGAATCCATAAAAGTATGGCTTGAAAACCCTAGTGGTCCCTCGCTAGCTGAACAGTGAAAAAATGAAGAACCATCACTTTTACTTGAGTATATAACACTGCCACCTCCAAGTTTGTATGAACCCCAGGTTGATAAAGTAAAGCTGGTAGACCGAGGAGTTGCATCATTCTTGCTGCAATACTGGTGCTCATCAGCATGCATGTCATTGTGTGCATGCATGTGATCCAACCCATTCAACACACTCACCAAGGTGAAGACAAGAAGCGAGTCCAACTGGAGTTGAACATGTACTTTGGCAATTTGATACACATGACCACCATCACACACTTGAATATCAAAACGTGCACTATGCATCAATTTGTTTCCGGTTCAACCACACCCAAGAAGACCATGTGCATGTTTGTCACGTAGAATTAGTTGATCTTGCGGACAAGACAGACCTTCCTAGAATCTTATGAAGACCTAATGACAAACAAACCAACCAGACACTATCTTTCTCTAAATGCGCTTTATAAATAGTGGTAAACAAATGTGTTTAAGGGCCTACCTCATGTCCAACACAAGTTCAGAGATGCCTTCACTCCTTTGATCCAAGTAAGTTCCTTCGTCACAAACCTGCAAGCACAAAAAAGGTAAACGATTAAATAACACCTAAATATCCAATATTATAAAACATATTTAACATGAAAGTCAAGGAGTCCATGAAACAAATAGCATAAGATACTTGTTGAGAAAAATGAGCTTGATTGTATTAATTCAAAAGAAAAGAACCTTACAACCTTTGCCTTGACGATGTACAAGCTCCTTCCAGGGTCCAACAAGAAGTCTCCTATACTTTGACAAGCTTCACTCACTCGCTAATCGAGCCAAAAAGGTATGTGATCTCTCCTCTTAAGCTCAAATAGGAAGTCTTGATTTCACTAGCATTTACCCTCAAAAGTTCAGCTTCTAACCTCTCTGGCCACTGACCCAATGCCTCAATTTATAGTGCAATGGAGGTCAGTTACCAGCTCCTCCTTCAAAGGGATAGAGTCCTCCTTCAAAGGGATAGCTCCTCTCAACAAGGGATTAGTTCCTCCTATGATGGGATGCATGAACCACTTGGAGCGAACAATCCACGTAACAAATGCTTCTAGAAAACTCTAGAATTAACCCAAGATGAGTTTTTTAAGATAAAGATTGCGCCTTTTGACTTTTACAGGGGTACGCACCTTCCCCTTTACATACAGAGCGTATAAGTACGCAGATACCTTGAACAAAAGGTGCGGGCCCGCAGGCAAAAGTAAGAGAAAGTGCGGAACCAGAGTTACATTGCTTTTTTTGATGTCTTTCTCTCTTTTCTCAAGCTTGTTTTGAAGAGCTGAGGTTTAAGACTTGCTTAGGAAGCTGGTATAGGTGATGATAGACCTACACCGACTGCAAATAATCAAGGTGACGATATTTTGTGTAACAGATTGCCCCCTAAAGTGCGAAGTCTGTAGTATATGAGGATTTTTTCATTTATCATATAGGAAGAGTGACGTGCTTTATCATTTCGAGGATCATCTTGCGAAGAGCCCGGTTGGAACCTGTAAAAACATTCAATGCAAAATATATATATGAGATCATATCATCGCTGAGGTAGGCATTCCCATACTCAGATAAAAACTGACTAAGAGACTGAAAAATGACTAGAAGACTAACTACTGCTCTGATATAGGAATGATCTCGTAACACATCATAAGTACAGACACATGTGGACACAGTATGGACGCAGCCATCTGTTTATGAATAGTCCATAATATAATGAATACAAAATTCCTCGCAACCTGGATGGTGGAAACTAGATCCAGGGCCTTCATTTCTACGTCCTGAATAGTACGATTCTATCCATGCGATTGAATGTGTCGAAGTCGAACATGGTAGAAACCGCTTGATTACCAGTCAATGATGTAAATTGTTAACAAGCGTGAGAGAAACCACCAATAATGACAATGGCTCGCAAAGTACTCAGCACAATCCATGAAATGTGATAAGATGTGTTGATGCTGAACATGTCACAAAATCCTTTGATCGAAAGTTGATGATGTAAACTATCGTCAAAGGCGAGAAACCTGCCATTGAGGCATGCAGATCTCAAGGTATTGATGATTCGTAGATCATCTTTCTAGATAATGAGTCGAAGTCGATAATAAGCGATCTGTCATAAGCAAGTTCACAACACGAAATCATAGATCAAGTTGAAGAAATTTAGTTGCAAGGACTGACTCAGGGATGGTCAAGATGGATGACAGACATTTTGCAGATGAATGGATTATTTGCACTGAGCTCTTGAACACATAATGACACGACAGATGGTTTGTTGATGATTGACCCAAAGTTAATACCCAGAAACCAGCTGAAGACTTCCAATATGGTTCGATCAACTGTTAGGTAAATGATTTCCCAACCCAGGTGAATGAAAGTGTCATGTTCAAGAGTGTTTATAAAGTATGACAAACAGACTCACTTTTCTCTCTTTTCCCCCAGCATTTCTAGCAAGTACCTCTTTATTTTTTACAAGCTTGAGGAGGATAACATATGCTTGATTATAAGCTCCCCCTTCGGGTGAGTCCAACTTAGTTTAAATGCGAACCCTAAGAAGGAGTGGTTCGTTCCTGTTTGTAATAGAACATGTCCTTTACTGTCAAATTTTAACGAGTCCAGTATAGGAGAAACTCGACGTTTTTCATTTTTAGAGAGTCTGAAAGAACTAAAGAAGACTCCAAGGTTTGAATTTTTCGTAAATTTGTGTCTCCCAAGCCTGAAAAAGTATAAAATAATACTTGAGAGAACTGCTTGATTTTTTACGACCAAGGAGTACTTTTCGTTATTAGTGCGTTTGATCCGAAAAAGTAAAAAAGCGACCAAGGACATGTCGTTTTATAACCAATATCGAATTTGAAATGACAAAAATCCGGCGATCTTTTTATGTTTTTACGATTGAAAAAGAGCTGTAAATCGACCGTCTTTTAATTCCATTTTAACGAGTTTAAAAGAAAAGCTCAGCAATCTTTTCATGTTTTAGGAGTCAGAAAAGGGCTTAAAAGGTGACTCTGGTTGAAAATGATCGATTTCGCTTGAACAATCATGTTATCTTTCACAAAAACACGAACATTACTCAAACCTGCTTGAAAGAGATAAAAACGTCGTAATAATACCTTTTTAAAGTGAAACATAAACAAATTTGGAATTCATTTACTCAAAAAACTTATAAAAAGGGGTTTTTATCATTCATTTTTACCATTTGTGATTTGGGTGAGGAAATAGTGCTTTTTCTTTGAAAACTTCTCGAGAGGATTGCGGAGAATCCAACCATCGGAATCAGACGCCGTCTTCACCAGGTAATCCACATCATCCTCCTCTTGTTTTTCAACTGTTTAGTTTTTCATTTTAGTCATTTATTTGATTTTTTAGGAGGGTTGTTGGGTGAAAAAACCGCGCTCGGGGTACACAAGTCCACCACTGCGAACCTGCGAACCCCGACTTTTTCTCCATTGGGAAAATGGTCGGGGTTCGTACCTTCCGTTTGGACAAAGTGTGGTCCCACGCAATGCGTCTAAAGGTAGGGTGCGTACCCCGGCGCAAGGGTTTTCAACCAAAAATTCTCAAAATTGGACCAAAGAAAAACTTTTCTAGCATGCTAATTGGTCTTTTGGCTTGATGTAGGGAGTACATCATGCTGGATTGGAGAGAACGAGAGCACAAGGATGTGGATGCAGCCGCATGGAATCATCAACCTTCGTTGGATGCTTTGAGGGTGTGTGGACTGTAGAAATACTGGGCCATTACTGGCATGAGGACTCAGGTGGACTTCTTGTAGTGGATGGTTGACAGGTGGAACGTCCAACACTAGTGCTTCTTGATTGGTGGCCACCAGCTCGAGATTGAGCCGGTGGACATATATTTTTTGACCTGTTTGCCTAAGAGAGGCGTTGACTTGACCCTGTTTAGGGCTAGGGCGGGTGCCCAGTCCATTGATAGCCTTTGACTAGAGTACTGCAACAGGCAGTCTCGAGACAAAGGGATAGATATCAAGTACATAACCCTTCCTGAACTGAAAGTAATTGCATTCACTGTTACTCGACTTTGTGGGGCTACCGCTTTACACATTGCCACCGGATCCCAGATGCGGATGGCAGTCGATTGCTTTCAGGGCACCGTTTTCAACTGGTGCGATGCTGTGTTGGCCAACGTGAAGGGCCAATTGACCAGGGCCAAGAACAGACGGCTAAAGACTTTTGGATATGGTGCTATAGTCATTAGCTTTGGCCTGGAGTGGATTCCTATGTTCATCCCATAGCACCTCATAGTTGTAGTTTGGCATCCCCGAGAGCCTAGACTGATGCGATGGGTTGTAGTCATGGCCCGTCATCCTGATGAGAGGACCAAGGTCATCTGGTTCAAACCTAAGTTCTTCCAGTGGTTGGAACATCAGGTCTTTTCTATTCAGGACTTTCCATATACTGGGATTGACTTCCGTGGAGACCCAGACATGGCTCTTCCTCCAGGAGAGAAGTGGGATGACTCAGGTAATCATTTTGAACATTTTCCTAATGTTAATTTTTATTATTTTTTATATCGTCTCAAAACTGATAGTAATAATTTTAAAATGCAGATGTGGGTCCACAGCGACCAGCCGCTCTCCGGCCTTTCGAGAGAAGGAAACCACTTGCACCAGCTCCAGCCCCACCGGACGAGTCAGCAGAGACCTTGGCTGAGTTGGAGAGTCACCTAGAGCGCCTGACAGGGGATATTCCCGAGACAAGCATAGACGAAATTCCTCGCCGGCTTCAGCGTTATGTGGTTGGAGTCCCAGGATCTTTTAGGAGGTTCCTTTGTAAGGTGGCTCATGCAGTGGTTTTGTATCGAGATCATCACTAGTGATGGGATGATCTCTTATGTAGTCACATGTGACGTTTTGTTTTTTGTACTTATCATTTTTGCTGATCATAAGGTGTTTTTCAACCTATGATCGAAGACGATGTATTTTTTGACACACTCCTATATATATATATATGATATCGTTATTACTGGCTTGTCTTGTTACATATGTTATGGAATGTTTTTAAATTTACTTGTATGATTATTGCACATGTCTACTTAACACTTGAGAAGCAATTGCATCTGCTAATGTATTTAAAGATCTTGGAATATGCTAATATTCAATATAATCAAATTCACGTTCCAAGAGATGCATTCTCAAAAATAATCTTAATAAAACTGGATTTCTAATGGCGTATACTCTATTAAGCTGTAATACAACGAGTTCAGAATCCAACCTCACTATCAAACTTTGAATCCCAAATGAAATAGATTCAGATAATAACTCCACCATTACATTATATTCTGCAATGTTGTTCATTGTTTGATCGAGGCTTACGCCATGCATAGATACTAACTCGTCAGAGGGCGAATAGATAACCCAAGCTGCGGAAGAAATATTCCGTGTACTACGACAAGCACCATCAACGTAACCAATATATGTTTGAAGAGGCATCGACATCTACGACATCAAACGTAAAACCAAGATAAGCAGGAATAACGACAGAAAAATCAATCTCTAAGCTAAGCACACTTTAACCTAAACACACCAGCTAAAAGAAAAACTAACCTTACTAACAAATCTTCACACTTGATTTAAGCATAATATCTCTTCAGGTAAAGACCATTTCTGGGTTTACTTAAAGAGACCCCGTCAGAGTCTACCAATTCATATGCCCCTTTTGTTAGCTTTTTCTTGACAATAAAAGGACCATGCTACATAGGCACAAATTTTCCAGCGCCCAATTTATCATTCACTTGATCGTACAAGAGGACTAAATCTCCTTTCGAAAAGTTTTGAGGGGTTACATTTCGATCATACTGAACCTTAATACGTTTGGCATGAGATTCGATCGCTAATGAAGCATCGCGGTGATTCTCATCTAGCTGAGCTAAGTATAATAAACATCTTTCCTCTTCGGAAGTAGCTGGAAGTATTCGATGGCCATTCGCAATGACGGGATTTCGCATTCAATCGGTAGCACGGCTTCCAAACCATAAACTAGTTGGAAAGGAGTGAACCCTGTTGATGTTTTGACTGAGGTTCGGTATGCCCACAGCGCTGAGAATAACATGTTATGCCAGTTTGACCGATGAATCCCAAAGATCCATCGGATCATGATGACTAGGAATTTGTTGATGGCTTCAACCAGACCATTAGCTTGTGGATAATAAGGAGTTGAATTGTCATGACGCAAGCCAAGCTGGTCTATAAGTTCTGTCATCATAACGTTTCAAAAATGACGCCCATGGCCAGTGATAATCGCTTGTGGAACACCAAACCTAGCAATTATATGATTGAATACGAAAATTGCAACTGTTTTGCCGTCTGCCTCAAATGTAGGCATCGCCTCGGCCCACTTAGTAAAATAATCTACCGTGAGGATAGTGTACGCATGCCCCCCGGCCGAGTGAGGGTTACATGTAATATAATCGATACCCAATTTGGAAAAAGGACCAACGACAATTATAGGGTGAAGAGGAGCAAGTGGAGCGCGCATCTTTCGATAAAAAATTGACAATTGTGGCATTTTCAGACCACAGTAATACAATCTTTAAACAAAGACAGCCAGAAATAGCCAACACGCAATATCTTTTGGGCAGTGGCATACCCAAACATATGACCGCCACACGCTCCAGAGTGACAGTCATTTAAGACCCTCTCGGATTCCTCATGAATCAAACAACGTCGAAAAATAGAGTCTGCCCCCAGGCAATAAAGAGTATCTCCAATAATTTTGAATTGCTGGGATTGGAATCGAATTTTCGACGGTCAGATCTGAAAGATCGGGCCGAAAGGTTTGGGTTTGGAGATAAGTGATGATATCTCCATACCACGGATCTAAAGTGCTAATAAGAAACAAAGATTCATCCGCAATGGGCTCCTCCACCACAGTTTCGGAATCAACACGCGGAAAGTCACACATAAGTTCCACAAAAACTAGAGATTTCTTCGACTTGGATTTTTCAAATTCCAAATCAAACTCCTGCAAGATGAAAATCCATTTAGAGTATTTTCCCCCGAGCAATTGTTTGGTCAAAATATAGATCATGGTGTTGCAATCCGAAATGACTGTAGTTTAGCGTAGTAAAATGTAATGACAAAATCTTTGGACAGCTTGAACAGCTGCCAATGCCAACTTCTGCACATGTGAATATTTTGACTAAGGTAATATATCACATGTTCCATACCAAATTCATCTTCCTGAACTAAGACCATCCCAATGGTGGAATAGGAAGCGGCGAGATACAAGTAGTAATCTTGATTGTAGTTGGGAGGATGCAACAGCGGTGCATGGGTCAACGCATGATTTAACGCATCAAAAGATTTCTGAGCTATCTCGTCCCAAAAGAATGAAGCACTTTGTTTCAACAATTGGGTAAAACCCTTTGTAATCTCGGCGTAGTTAGGGATGAATCAACATAAAAAGTTTGCTTTCCCTTGCAAACTTTGGAGTTGGAGAAGACTCGAAGGAGGAGGAAATTTGATGATAGCTTCGACCTTCGAAGGATCGACACGAATGCCAGCTTTTGAAACCACAAATCCCAGTAATCGACCCATTTTGTGGGGATTCAACCGAATCCGATAATGCCTACATCTCATGAAAATTGCTCGTAAATGGACAAGGTGATAAGCTCTATGTAAAGAATGAGCAGGTAAATCATCGAGATAAGGTTGCACAATGTGTTTTATATCATGAAACGCGTAAGACATAGCCCTTTAAAAAGTTCCGTCGGCGTTCTGAAGGCCAAAAGGTAATTTGCAATAAGGAAATTTCCCCCATGGACAAATGAATGCCGTTTTTGGTTGATCGGCAGGGAGAATATTGATTTGATTGTAGCCTGAAAAACCATCCATAAAGGAGAAAATTTCACTTCCGGCACAATCATCAATAATTTGATCGATATAGGGTGTAGGGTAATTGTCCTTTGGAAATGCTCGATTAATATCCCTATAGTCGATACAAATTCTTATTGTCCCTTGCTTTTTATTCACGGGAACAATATTCGATACCCAATCCGTTAACGGGATTGGATAAATGAACCCTACTTTCAACAGTTTTTCAACTTCTGCTTTAATCGCAGCAGCTTTTCGAGGGTGAATTTGATGCAAACGTTGCCGAATGGGTTTAGTGTCCAGGTAGGTTTTAATTTCATGAATTACGATTGTTGGATCGATTCCTGGCATTTTCTCATAGGACCAGGCAAACACGTCGTGGAATTCTTGAAATAGGGCCTTGTATGTTTTGATTTCATTGTCTGTACAAGAGGCACCTATATGAACGTTTTCAATTATTCTAGGTTTAACTGAAACGTCAAGGGGAATGGTTTTAGA